>JAUYWH010000026.1:4115329-4131413 GCA_034779795.1 Ctenopoma multispine
TGTGTGTGTGTGTGTGTGTGTGTGTGTGTGTGTGTGTGTGTGTGTGTGTGTGTGTGTGTGTGTGTGCGCGCGCATGTACACATGTTTGTAACAGTTTCAACAAACTAACCACGACTGTGTTTCCTTTTATGGGCAGAAATTCTTTAGCATTTGGATTCAGTGTTGAGTTTTTCACTTGCCTGAAATAAAGAAAATAACAAGAAAGATCAACAAAAAAATGATCTACACACAGTTTCCCTTCTGATCATTATCATGTTATAAAATCTGTTTTTAACAGCCTGTAGAACCTGGAGCTTTTCTTCACCTGAGCCTTCAAGAAAATCCACTGAGGAACATTTAGGATGCATCTATCTTTTACAAGCGGTTTAAAGTTGTATGTCTATACAAACTTAGCAGATGCTCTGCAGTAGTGGTCAAACTATTAACAACAGTTACTTACACTGCAGCTACAGTGACAGCCTCTGCTTGTTCACTGCTCTCTGAACAGGCCTCCTCAACGCTGCTGGGGGTCAGGGTTGTTTGTGTGGTTCCAGGCCGCTCCATCTCTGGCCCTGAGGACTGGGGGCCAGCTGGAGCTGGAGGAGTCGGGGCAGCGGGGGATGTGGTGGGGAGAGCTGCCTCTAGTGTTTGTTGCAGATCTGCAGAGGAGGTGGCAGGTTTGGGTGGGCTGGGGGAGTCTGCAGGTGGTGCAGAGCTGTGCTGAGGAGGATCTGCGGAGGCTGGGCTCACTGAAGGAGAGGAGCTGGGCTGCAGCTGAGAGACAAATTAGATGACCAGTGAAAAAACTACAGTAACAAAGACATTAAAACTCCACCAGGTGAATGTTTAGTTTATACTTTACTATCATTAATCTGACTCACAAATTATGTCTATACAATATACATCATAGTATGATGAAATAGAGTAAGAGGAATCAATACTAAAAAAACATTTTATTACAAGAGCACTTCAACATTAAATATTCATAATTTTACTGCTCAATAGCTAATCTAAAATTCTACTATATCCCTTAGTCTATCATACTGCTCTTCTCAGTAAGTAAGTTTTTGTTATTTATCAAACTTTACTGGAAATAAGCAATTCAAGGACAAATATACAAAAATGTCTGCTCATCTGGGGAAGTATTCAGGATAAACACTAAGGCTAAAAGTAGCTCCTAAGCTAGGCTGAGGAAGAAGAAACTCTAAAAGCAACAGGTGGGCCAGACTTCAGTGGGACTGACTGTCAAGGTCACTCTTACAACTGTCTTACCCTGAACTCTTTGCCAAACTTGCGGAGTTCCTCTAACTGAGATCTCTGCTGGACTGACGGAGCTGGGAAAGAGAACAAGAGTTAGAGGTTAGGATAAGAGTAAAGGATAGAAGGATAGAAGCATCCTGTCTATATATTTATAGTGTGTAAGATCTTAAACCTTACACTGTAAAGTACCTTTAGATGACTTGTGTTTGCACAATATAAATTAACTGAATTGAATTGAAGATGTCATCAGATACCTCACAGAGGTGTTTAACATACTGTTATTTATGTGTTTTAGCTACATAGGGCCAGTAGTTTGTCACCACAAGTACAAAACAAGTGAAACAAAGTCTTACCTTTGCTGCTCTTGCCGTCCTGTGGACTGGGAAGACTTTCAGTTCGCTCTTTAGCTGCTGTGCTGAGGATTTCATTCACTGTGGAAAACAAAGAGAAGAGTGAACACAGTTAGAAAGATGCTTTAAAGAGTTCTGACATCACTGATACATCTAGCTCATTAACATGTTTTAATGAAAGCAAATAATTAAACCTGATGTCTACAATTCAGTGGACAAAGCAAGAAAATGGGAATTTGTTAATAAACCAGCTGTTCAGTCTGAATATGAGAGTCTTCTCACCTGGTTGTTGTATTTAGACTGATCACAAACAACATTTAATTTTCCCAGACATGAAATCTCAAATGTCTCACCATCAACAGGGAACAGCGGGGTGGGGCCAGAGGGTTTGGTTACTGTGGTGGCAATGGAAGTGGAGGAGTCCAGGAAGGTTGGGCCAAGCCCGGGGAGGTCCTGAGGAGGGGGATCTGGTTTTGAAGTACGAGAGACTAATGGGAGGAGAGATGCATCGACAGACAGAGAAGCAAAGATGAAGGCTTTGAGAGTGAAAGGAGAAACTGATGCATGATCCTTTAAACCTGAAGACTCATGAATGACTGTATTTACCTGCAGGTGAGGACTGGGAATTTGGGGTTCGCAGATTCCTGTTGCTCTGAAGTCTCTGGGATTTTGGGGAGGTTCTTGAGGCGACTGAAGGAGAGAAACAAGCAGTCAGGATGGACACACTGGCACAGAAACACACACACATGGAAGAGCAATGTCCTACATACAAACAGATTTGAAGGCTTTAAATGTGACATAGCAAAGAAGAAGTAAAAGAAAATATGTAAGATATTTTTCAACAATTTTGCCACATTAGGTTTATCGTCTGTTTACAAGCCTTCTAACACTATTTCCTGCCCCACATGCTTTTGACCACACCACCTCACCAGGTGAATTTTGGTCTGACTGCAGCTTCTGGGTCATCTGTGAGTGTACAGTGAGTTTGGTTGACATCTTTCTGTTCATCATCTCTTTGTTTGGGTGAGAGAAGTTTATCAGTAACATTAGTTTGTGAAGTTTCACACATGAGCAGAATTCTTATAAGCCAGAATATTAACACCTGTGTGGATCTACATGGCCTTTAACAAACACGAACAGGAGCAGATCAGTAAAAAAATGAGACTTCTTAAAAAAATGTATTTATGAAATAGAATTTTTTTTAAAAAGTCTTTATTAACGAATTGAATAAATGCACTGTCCACTATTTAGTACTTCAGACAAAGAAACTGGTATCAGTCTGTCCTCCAGCCTTGATTCACCTCCTTACCTCCATTAACAGATGCTGTGTCAGCAAGCGCCGTTGGATGTGAGAGAGATTGTGGGAGAACGTGATTGGTGCAGGGGGGGCTGTTGGCTGCAGGCGGGCTACTCTGAGTTTGATGTGGAGAGAAGGAAGTTCGGACAGACAGAGGGCTGCTGCGATCCGAGGCTGGTTTGGGTGAAGAGGAGCTGGTTGGGGGGTGTCTGGAGGTCGTCGGTGCAGAGGTTCGACCGGAGGATCCACTTCTCATGGCGCTGGCAGAAAGGCTCATCTCTCGAGCTCTTTGTGGGAGAGGAATGTATTTACCTTCCCTGGAAAACCAGATCGAAGACAGGAAAAGAGGTGGTGAAAGGAATTCTTAGAAGCTGATCAGACATAGTTCAGAGCTGCCACACAAACAGCAGAGCAAATAGTTTTCAAGTGAACCCAGGCAGGAAAGGAAATGCACTTTAAAAAAGTAACATATTTGTTTAACTATGCTGCATTTCTGAAAGCATGAAGTATAAATTCAGTATCAGTGAGTCTTCTTCAGAGAGAAAATGTGAAACAATGCTGGTTCTGTTTAAGTTACGGTGCTTTATCATTCAGACAGTTTGGATGCATTTAGCTGTACCTCTGGACTCCGTCAGCAGTGAAATCATGAATAAATGCTACTCTGCCAGTTCCACTGGAAGCCATACATGCCCAACCTATGAAAGACCCATTCTGATAAGAGGTTGATTTTTATTAGTGCATAGAACTTCTTCTTATGGTCATAAAACAAATACACCTCCATTTAAATCTCTATGATATAAATTTGTTTCCATCGTTATTTTTTTACTTCACTTGTTTGGTCACCTCTTCACTCGTCATACTGACTCCACCTGACTTTAAATGGCAGATCTCAAATTTGAATCAACTCGGAGTATTACTACACATACTACATTAAGTGTGTAGTGCTTTGCGCTTGCAGTGGACTACACTTTTACTTGTATATTGAGTCTGCTTGTGGTCTAAACTCTTTGTTCTTCTGACCTTATAAAAGGACAAATCTGTATAAGGTAACTGCTGTGTACAGTTACTTTTACCTGCTAGAGGAAAATCCGGGACTAGACCTGTCCTCCCTCTCTCGGACCACAGAGCTGTATTTTTCCTCCTCACTTTTGCCCTCGTCATTTTCTAAAGAAACCCGCCGGCGGTCCTGCACGTTGCTCTCAATCTCGCTGGCTAACCGAGCTGCTCGTGCTTCACGCTGTCTGTAACCCTCTGAGCTCCCCCTCTCCAAAGGCATCCTGGGAGACAAGAAAATGAACATAACAATAACAGATTAATAGAAAAGTCACGACAAAGCTTGTTTATAGCTGAATTGTGTAACAGGGAAGACGTTTGAACACAGACTGGTTACAAACAGAGATAGACTGAAACATCAGGATCTATTTATCAGTCAGGACATTCTTTTGTAATTTGTGTGTAAATCTTGTCTGCTGTAGATGTTTAATGACTTTTGACTCACGTGTACATGGAGAGGCTGGAGTCATATGTGGACTTGACGCCGTAAGTCTCCTCATTAAACTTGAACATCTCGTTAGCATCCCAGCCGTTTGACTAACAGGGGGAAAGGCATCAGAACATTAAGTACGGAGAGCCGTCATTTCTCTTTCCATCAATAGTTCAATAATCTTTTACTTCTTATGTCACTTTTACCTCAAACATATTTTTGAAACACAAGCTGATGAGTGATGATGTACCAGCCTGACCAACTAATCAGTCCAGCTTAAACCCTCTAACGGACTTTGGACTTTACTTAATAAACCAAATTTGTCAATACGTGCATGTGTGTGTTTTCCTCACTGTGTCTGTCTCCAGCTCAAAATTTTCTCCATTTCCATCTCCGTCCCACCTCTGCAGCACCTTCTCCCTGTGCTCCCCGTTCACCCGGGAAGAGCTGATGGCCGAGTCAGTGAACGTGTCTGTACGCACACAAACACATGAACACACACCACAGACGGAAGACATATCTCACCAATTAACACCAATAAAAAAAAACATCTTTACAGCTTTATTCAATTCACTTCATTAACTTTCATCTCACGTCTCAAGTAACTACCAGACATGCAAAACTTTGTTACAGCAGTTTTTGTGTATATACATGAAGAAAACAGCAAATGAACCTGTCACCATACCTGTATTCTGTAATCACCCAGTGGATAAAAGAGCATCATGATAAGTTAGAGCAGAATATGTCTAAGGCCTTCACCTCTGTTGAGCTTGTGTGGCTTCTCTCAGGCTGCTCTCGTGCCACCTAACTGTCCAAAATGTGCTGACGTAATGCTCCTCATGTGCTGAAGACCTTTTTTCAATTTATCATGCTGCCAAGTTGCAGAGACAACTATAAACACTGGACTGACTACTGTCCACCTAATGAGCCAAATCGGGACAGGTGAGAAGTAAAACCACAGTAGAGGATAAATTTCAGGTCTCCTACCAACTTTCCTCTGACTGAAAAAGTCACTTGGATGAGTAGTGAAATGTTTCAACCTAACAAGAAAGAAGTCGAGCTGCAGTGATTTTAATATATGTGTATAAAAAGTATTTCTCAAATTATTATTTAGACCTGAAGACTGCAAAAGCTTGTATTCGTAACTTGTACAACAACCGAATTCATCCGTTTCTAGGAGGAGCCTCAAGAGGTCTTTAAAGGAATAGTTCATCTTTTAGCTCATATATGTCAAACTCAAGGCCCACGGGCCAAATGCGGCCCAACCCCACATTTCATGTGGCCCGTGAGAGCTTATAAATTATTTTATTGTTGTAAATGGTACTCTCGGACTGCCGCTCTATTTCCAATGTAACATATAAACACACAAAGCAACTATAGTGTTACATTTTAACACAAAATCCTTCTTTACATATTTAAAATATGTTTAAATATGCGGCAGTTATTTCTGTATCCTCAATCATGATTGATGAGAGCTGGGGGTGGAAGAGGGACAAGCGCGTAATCTCTGTTCCTAACAACACATGCTAACTCTCGATGCATGCTCAATAATCCAGGTAAGGAAATCCTAGAAATTTGATTCTGTTCATCTGGACAAAGTTTTTCTTTGTCCTGATTGTTCACTGAACTCTTTGTGAAGCTTCATCACGGTTATTACATGTTAACCGTGCGTGCAGCTCACAAGTTACTGTATGCACCAGGCGTCACGAACAATTAACCACAGGTCTTCTCCACAGGTAAACGTCTTTATAAATTACATTGTGATATGTGAAATTTGCGTCTCCTCCTCGTTAAATAAAGTCGATCTGTGCTCTGTCCAGTGTCTGTGCGCTCTCACAGCTCTGGCACTGCAGCGTGCACAGTCATCATCAGAGATCGACACAAAGATTTGCAAAGAAAAATCTACCGGTTCATTATTTTTTAAAAAGATCTGCTCACATGTGAGGACCCGGGATTTAGCTGTTTTGCCATGTTTCCATTCTTTATGCTAAGCAAATCTAACCATGTCCTGACTCCATCTCTGTACTGACTTTCTATGTCACAAGACAAAAATCAACAATCCCTTCATAGGTGTACCTCTTACGGCGAAGTTGAGGTCAACATCACGGCACGTCATGGTGACCAGTTCAGATGGGCTGAAGATCATGGTGTCAGTGATATCCTCGACTTTGGGCCGCAGGGACTGGTTTCCTCCCCCTCCTTCTTCACCTCCTCCTCCTCCATCTCCGTTGCTGCATTTATGAACAGCATCAACAGCCAGCTCACACTAGGAGTAGACAAAGCAGAGTACACACAGACAAATCATAGTTGGTTGATTGTTTAATTACTGGCTTGAGAATCTATCCCACATTTGTGAACATAATGTGCCAGAGGTGGAAATTTTCAATTGATCCAGAGAAAATTTAATAAAAAGAGGCTTTTACCTGTGAGCTCAGAGTCTTGAATATGCCCTCATACACTGTGCCATTTTTCACCCTCACATCACAAGTGGAACCCTGGAAGCAGTCGTGGAGAAACTATGAGTCTCTCTCAACATGTTGCGTTATGTTGTCTAAAACGTTTATAGCCAGGAGCTAAGGCAGGTAAAAGAGTGTACAACTCACCACGACTGCTGTGAGAAAATGAAGCATGCGGGCATTGTTGTAGATGCCTTCAAATACCTGCAAATACAGAGGAGACGTGACAGTGACATGTCTGCAACAGCATGCTTTGTATAAATTTAGCTAAAGTATTATTAAGTTCTAATAATAAGAACATTTTTTTCGATATTTGTGAAGCCAATATATAGCAATATATCAAACAACACATTTCTTTATCATATAAACATTTACATCTGAATATGTTGCAGCAATCCCTTAAATTTAAATTTTAACTGATTACTAAATTAGCACAGTGTAACATTTATTGACATTTTTTTAAATGTATCAAACAGTACCTAAGTCTGTTACAAAAATATAAAGTTAAATCTCTCCTTTAGAAAAGCATTTAGATTCCTAATGTCGTACTTCATAGAACCTCTTTTTGCTGAAGTCATAATTAAACATTAAATTGTAATATTGTGTCATTTTATGCACTAAATTATGCATGAGTAGTAGTAAGCAAATTTAGCTAACAATCCTTGTTTTGGTTGTCTTGCATGTAGGATTTTAATTGTGTGTAATGAGTATTACTATGCTGATGTACTGCTACTTAAAATGTCTCAGTACTGAGAGTGATGGCAGCATCCAGTCTGTCTGGTCCTGTTTAAAGCGCAACTCGCTGTATTAGATCCACAAACTCTATTCTAATCAATATCACTATTGTCAGTACTGACAACAACTGATTAACAGGATGTGTCCTGCTCATTATTGTTCCTGGCCACACGTATTACTCTCATGTCTGAAGTAGGGAGACAAAAGTACACCAAGTTGGAATAAATAATTCATCAGCTGCTAAAAACATTTTCAGCTTACTGCCCTAATGGATACAATGAGATGTCACTACTTACTAAGCTGCGTACAGGAGATGACTGAGCTTGTGATGGTGGTTTCATTGTGTTCCTGGTCCTGCAAAGGGTGAAAAATACATAGTCAGCTAAAAGCTAAAGGTATCATCTGCTTTCCTTCAAAGAGAACAATAAACACAAGCTTCTCGCAGGCAAAACAGAAGCATTTCTAGCAGACAGGCTACCCAGTTACTGACATGTCATGGTTTGTAAAAACACAAAATAACTAGCATGACGTTAACCGTGTCTCTTGAAGATAAAATACGAAAACTGTCAGGTGTTGTTTTTGTTATTCAGAAAAGCGATATTAGCTAGCTAAATAAGCTAACACGGTTAGCTTGGCGCAGACGACGAATTTCACCAACAGAGACAAGATGAACAGCTAGAAATTAAGTCGTCGTCAGATTAGAAACTGACATTTGAGAAAGTCTTAGTGTGAAAGATATACTTTTTAGTCATGTGCATCCCTCTTAAGCCAGTTTCGTCTCTTCCAGGAAAAAGCCACACGATTTGACAGGCCAAACACGGTACACCGCTGAAAAACAACAACAAAATACAGCACCGGGTGCGTTCGATTTGGCAAAACCCGGCAACTGCTGTACATCTGATTCGGGTCAGCTCTGGCGGACGGGGCGGCTCTAGCCGTCAAATTACGGTAGATGTAGTCTCATTCATAATGATATGAGCTCTCAGGGTTTCAAACGGGACCCTTTCCAAGAGTGTAGTTATTAAAAAGGTATTAATACTGTCGTAAGTCAGTAGTATGACAAGAGCAATCGGGCCTAACTGAGCTTTTCTAACGAGCGCACCAATTTTAAACCCCGCCTGTTCATCAGCTGTAAAATCTGATTGGACAAGTTCCTGCCAATCATTCCTGACCTTTTAGCGGATTGGTTTGTTCTGCTGGCAATCACATGATGTGCGGCCTGAATTTTGAAAGTACTAATGTAATTGATAGTGGAGAGCGTTTTGTTTTGTTCTCGCCAAGAAATTCTACATTATTTGCAATAAATGTGAACTGATCTAAATCAAGTTTGGACCCTATGGCGACAATTATAAGTTTTTTAAAAGACTTATTTGCCAAAATAAGAAATGAACCATGGTAATTCTTAACTCCTGATCCACTTTTTGCTGGGCTTGTACTTACAGAGATCACTCACGAAACACAACTACAAGATGTAATTAAATGCTCCAGAACAAGTCAGGCGGGGGTGGCTTTAGTTAATTTTTGTTTTGTTTTTTTTGTGTTTTGTTCTTTTTATAAGTAGAATATTGTTCATATTCCAATATATTACTCATATACACTTTAATGTGCTCGGATCACACAAACTCATTGTAGCTTTTATCTCTTTAAAAAACTCAGGTCTCCCCTACCTTCAAATGTGGATGTTTAGCACAACTATAAACCCGCTGAATCAGTGATTCTTTTTATCAGATTATTTCTTCAACTCAGTACTTGCTGTGTATAGAACATCAAAATTCACATTAAAATTTTCAGTTCAAATACTAAAAGTGCTTGTTTTATCTAATCTTAAAGCCCAAACATTTAGTTTACACTTACATTTAAGACTAAAAAGCCAAAATTCTCAAATGAGAAGCTGGAAGCAGAGAATGTTTGGCATTTTTAATACAAACAACTACAATTATTATAAATATTATTATTTGAATATTATATATTATATATTTTACAACTGTAAAATGTTCTTGAAGTATCTGTACTCAAAATAAAATTTAATTGCAGTCAGTTTACTTACAAATGAAGGAAATTTAAAACCTGAAGAAAAAGAATGACCACAGAGAGACCATTATGTTTCACTATATTTATATTATATCATCATCATTAAATTCAATGTAGTACCTGAAACTAACCACATAGGGTGGACAGACAACACTGCCCACCCTCAACACACGGTCCCAGCAAAGAGAGAAAAGAGACAGAGAAAGGCACAAAGAGTTTTGAAACTGAGAATAGAACACAGAACATGATGGTTGAGGGGGGAAGGTGCATACAGACAAATACATGAGCAAAAAATTACAGAAATGACTGGGTAAGTAATGTGCTTTGTAAAGAAACAATTAAGCTCTAAATCGAATGATGATTGAAGACAGCATAACACAAGAGCAGGCAGAGGCTGATGACGACAGACACAGAAAGGCACAAGTAGAAAAAGTAGGTATTTTCATTGACATTTTCTGCTAACTGTATATATTTTTTTACCCTTGTTGAATGGATACTGAAGTTGAGGAGGAGAAGACAGTATGAAAAGAAAGGGAGGGATACTGTAGCCTTGAGAATGAGGCATTATAGCATTTTTTCCTTCTTTTATCACAAAAATAAAAAAAGGCACAAAGACATTTCAACTGAAGTTGGAACAAATGTTACATGGAGTAAGCATACAAAATAAAAATGGTGTCTTAAAAACAAATAAAATTAATACTATTATTCTGACTGTCATTATTATTATTTCCATCAATATTATTGTTATTGGTATCATCAATAATTTCTCTCTGAAAGAAAACGCATCTCTACAAGTTCAGCTTTTTTGTATCAGAGAGAAAAAGAGAGAAAAAGAGAGAGAGACATACTGTATACTGAGTGTGACTGAGGTAAATGTTTTCCGCCTGCTGTAGTTCATGTGCCACTTAGACCCAACACATGACATTCTCTGTTGTGTCTCGGCAACGTCATACCAAACTCCATTTAAAAATCAGTTTAACGTTGCCTTGTGTGGTGGCAAACGTTTACCGCACGACATTCCTATAAATCAAAAGTCTAAATTTTATTATCACCCACAATCTTGTTCCACTAAAGTGCACAATGATGGGCAGAAGAGCTGCAACTAATGATTATTTTGGTTTCACTATATACATAGTCTAGAAAATGCCAGAAGAGTGTGAAATACATAGATGTAAATATCCTGCAGGCTCCAAATTGCTTGTGCTGTCCAACCAAACAAAGAGGCAAATTAACATAACATAACATAAAATATCACATTTTGGCAACTGTAAGAAATTCGATTTAGCATGTCTACTTGAACTGATCAACAAAATCATGTGACAGATTTTCCATCGACTGACTAATCGATTCATCAGCTAACCTCTGGCCAGCAGGGATGAAGAGATTGTGCCAAAGACTGAGTCAACATTTATTAGCTCTTTGCTAATGCTTTATAGATTAATTATAACCATCAATGAAACAACTTCTGAGTAAGAAGACTGTGAAAAAAGCACATATGCTGGTGTTAACATCCTTCATAAAGGGGCTTGAAGTTGTGACTGGTGATTCATTAGATAATTACTAATGTTTTATATGATCTATTAAAAATTAAAGATTCATTAGCACTTAATGAGAAAATAATTTATAGCCGCATTACCCCCTAAAAGTTGTCGTGTTGGCCAAAAGTTGTTCTAATTAATGGCTTATAACTGGTCTATAAATGCTCAATAAGTGATTTATTAACCATTATTAAGTTGAACATATAAGTAAATAAACTGAACCAATGCTATGGTTGTCTGCTTTCAAAGTTTTCAAAATATCGGCAACTGATTCGATTTGGTTCACTTCACCAACCTACACAGCCTGCACAAAACTGCACCCAAAATTACTACAATACATTCTTTCACCACTGAAATTGGACCCATCTCCCTCCCATACATCCTTTATGCACCACTTGAAGCTTGTATGTTTGTTTATGTTTAAATCTATTAGCGTCAAACAGGGACTTCTGTCAATCCAGTGTTACCCCAATTTACATTCGTCCAGTGGGCTGAATCTGGATAAAATCTAGAAGCAAGTATTGTTTACATTCCATGTACTATATACACACACATCTCTTCACCACATCAAAAATACAACCGCATCCATGATGGTTCCCCTGGGCTACATGCAAATCAGGGTCAGTCCTGCTCCAGTCCAGCAGGCAGCAATGCAACTGACACTGCTTGGTAATGGCCAGAAAGTGTCAAATTGAAAATACAGCAGGCATTTTTGCAGTTGACTCGCACTTGCACAGATAATTCAGCGGCTGAACTGACAATTTCTTGTCAGTTTTTTCCTGTCCTTTACACAGTAACAGCTGTTCTTAGTGTTATTTTAAAGTAATTTCAGCAGCTGTTGGGAAGAAACAGACACTGCAGAGGTTGTGTAGATGTCTTGAAGGGACAGATGCATTTACGTTTGAAGGTATTCGGACCGTGATGCTTCTTAGCTGGATTTACACGAGGATTTTTTCAGTATCAGACAGCTATCTGATCCACGAAAAGACACAAGAAGTGGCTCAGTGTTAAATGGGAGTCACAGTCAGCGTCCTTTGCAATAATTTTTCTTCTTTTGCTATATCTTTGTTAAATCTTGAACCTGTTGTTAAAACTTGGCACGTGGCACCAAAGCAGAAAACACAAGTACAGTAAACCATCATCACGTCGTTAGTGTTAGTACTAGTATACATTCAATCAGAAATTGTGTTTATAGATTATTTCAAATTCACATTTCACATCTAGTTCATTTACTTGGACATGAATGTAATCATGTACCAAAGCTTTTATAATATGTTAATCTTATTTTGACCCTAATTTGCTACATGTAAATCCAGTTCAGTGCTTTTAAATGGAGACTGCTGTAACATTGTTCCTGTACCAGTGAGAGTGTAATGTACTGGGTCTACATGCCACAGTAGAAATGTCTGTAGAGTATGTTTGGCCTCTGGCTAGCGTGTGCTGTCTTGGCAGGACCACTGTGAGGTATTGGGACTGCTGGCTTCACAGGGCTCAAGCTCTCACTACTGCTCACTTGTGCAAACAAGAACGAGCCTGCTGCGAGGCGTACCGGCAAAAAACAAAGCTTATCTGACTAGGAAAAAAAAGAAAGAAAAAAAGAAATGTACCGCTAGTTAGTGTTGTAAAGCTGCTCTCACCCGTCTCTCCGTCTGCTCCGCTCTCTCTCTCTCTCACATAGTGTTAGTACATTTACACCGTCTCCTCCTCCTTCTCCTCCACCACCTCGCTAACAAAATAAAAATACTGGTTATGAATGGCTATGATGTACGCCGCCTCATACAATCTCACTTTCGCTCGCACACACAGTCGGATACACACACAGACGCACACATCCGCTGTTCCTCCCCCTCCTGGAATTCCCTTCTTCAGAAGAAGGAGTACTGGTTGTCGATGGCTCTGGGCACCCTCGCTCCATCCCTCTCTTCTCCCTCCACAGCTTCTAGTTGGCGGAGAGGAGTGTCCCTGTCCCTCTCCTCCCAGTCCTCCACTCCTCCTCCACTACCACCTCCACTGCCTCCACTTCCTCCTCCTGTTGCTGCCGTCGGCACCACAGCTGCACCTCCTCCTCCCGGCCCCGTCTCGTTTCCTCGCTCCTGGGGTGGAGTCGGGGGCGGCGGACGGCCGGGCGGCAGGGGAGGAGGCTGAGGAGGACTACGGGGTCTGCTGGTCAAGTCTGTGTGGAGAAGAAACAGATGAGAGAAAGAGAAAATAAAAAAAGTGGGGAAATGAGAGAAAAGTGTAAATAAAGGAAGGCGAGGGAAAAGGAGAAGTGACAGCAGACAGCATAGTTAGAGGAAGGAAGGGAGAGAAAGAGAAAATGACAGTGAGTGGACGGGTAGGTGGAAAACGTCTGTGGTCACGGAGTCCATGGAAGTCATGGAGGCAGTCAAATTCAAGGACACACACACACACACACACACACATACAGGGACACTGACAGACATACGGTTCTGCTGACATACAAAAACTTTTTTAAAAAATTTAATCACCTCACTCATTCACTCACTCGCTCTCACCCAAACACTCCCTCTCTCTGTCTCTCAGCCGAGTCCGGTCTCACTTACACACAGTCAGAGATGGGGGTTGATGGAGAGTCAGGATGGCGCGTGGTGATGACATCACAGACTGTGGGCCGACTGCCTGCCCTGTCTCGGCCTGCAAAGGATGAGCCAACGGATACAACAAGACAACAACAACAGAGAGGTCAGAACCAATGGGTGCAGTAACACGGCGGGCAGATGGAAAAAGGCTGCTAGTGCACATGACACAGGTGAGTGGAAACTGTTAACAACATGTCTGTGGCTCATTGTGGGAATTATTGAAATTATTACAAAGCATATAATACAAACAACTGTGTAGCATGAAGGTATTTATGTGTTCAAGAAATCACTTTGAGCAAAGTCTGAAGCCTAAAAGAGAAATGAAAGATGAAGAAAGGCACATTTTAGGGAAAGAAAATGAAAAAAGGTATGGCTAAGATTACTCTGGTAGGTGGTAAATATCATGTACATGTACGTAAAAACAGCTCAGAGGAAAAGATGGCCAACACACACGGACACTGATACATGGACAGTTAGTACATTTATTTCCAGCTTAATGACACACACCATCATGGCTTTACGGTGACCATCCAGACTTTTTCTACTCACGTTTCAACAAGCTGAGACGTTTATCTCTAACTTAACAGGGAAAACAACAATAAAAATAATATTTTTGGGTAACATTGGTGCCCTTCACTTCAACTGAGGGTCTTAGAGAAGAGGCAGCCATATTCAGCCACAAGCCACTGTTACATTAATGTTACAGTTTTACTTTTTCTAGCCTCCAAGCACAGAACTTTAAGAGAGACGTATTCTACTACTCAAGTGTTCTTAATAAACTTCATACAGAGAAGATCAAGATACCAATACCTAAGTCTGCGTTGATTATGAACTGACAAATTAATGCATTCATCAGTTTCACCATAAATTTTCAGGAATTTCCTCGACAATTTAAGTTTGGCTTATTTCCATCTTAAATCTAATATTCCACTGATTTTATTCTCTTCATGTATAAGAGCTGATCTTTACAAAAACGATATTGAGGAAATTAATGAGATAATGGGGTCAACATTTAAAATCACCACATCTCAAAGGGGCTTTAAACATCATCAAGCCTTTTATGCTTCTTGTTAATGTGATGGGCTGGGGTCACTCATACCTGGCTGGCGAACGGCGGTGGCACCCACGAAGCTGATGAGCGTGACGTCCGAGGCACCGCCAGACTCCAGGGGGATTGGGTGAACCCGGAAGTGCTCCAACATGTCAAAGATGGACTGGAACCAGAGGTGCTGCACTCTGCACTGGCCGTCCTCGTTCAGGGACAGACGGAGGTGCTGTGGGGAACAAAGTCAGACAAGGACTGAAAATACAAAGTAAACATTCTTTTATTATTTATTATTTTATTCTTCCTTCTTTTATTCAGTGGTTTTTGACAGAGCAAAGTGAATTTTAACTTTATGTTTTTTATTTCAGCAAACTGAAAATATTCTGACTTGTTGGTCAGAACAAACAAGACATCTGAAGGTCGTCTGTGAAAACTATTACTAAAACTAAAACTATGACATTTTCACAACTCTCTGGGATATTGTAAATTGACTGTATTAACCTGTTGGCAGAAGTACCTGTAGATACTGAAGAATGAATATAATGGTTAGATAGAGCCATAAATAGTAAGTAGTAGAGCTGAAAAGGAACTAAGCCTATGCCAATTAAAACCTAAAATGACTGAAACTGAAGGATTTTATGTGCCGATCAATGTGATATATCCTGAAGGATAATTCCACTTTTTATAATATGGGTCTTATTTTCCTACATTTGTTTAGATTTCTAGAAGAAGTACTCCCAGACTCACCTTGGCCTTGCCCTGGAAGTTGAAAGTGAGGACATATTCTCCGCGTCGTGTCTCACTCTGGCGAACCAGAAAGACACCGTGGCTTGCTGCACCTCCAGCCAACACCAGCTGAGCAGCTTTGAGGCGAGACAAGGTGCCATGAAACCACTGACACTCACTGAGAGGGTGCTCCACCGCCTCAGCAGACGGTGCCTCAGAGAACAGAAAGGACCCTTGAAACAGACAATAGCGTAATGTTTTACATGTTTCAACAGAGAAGATTACATTAATGATACAACTTAAATTTCTTGATGTTAATCAGTTTATGTGTTCATATAACTGATTAACATCAAGAAATGTAAGTTCTGAGTTACTGTTTATAAAATAATAATTAGTTCCACATAAAATGTTTACAGCTTGTATTATTTACATATGTACAAATTAATTCAGCTTCATACTATTCTTGTTTTGTGCTCTAATTTAAAATCTGAAAAACTAAAAGAGAAGAGAGACCATTGCCACTTTTAAGAAACATTTGAAAACTCACTTGTTTAAAAAATATTTCAAATGACACACACACACAC
>JAUYWH010000026.1:4138805-4187405 GCA_034779795.1 Ctenopoma multispine
CCACTGGTAGCTGTAGAGAGCAGGCACGAGCCGGCACTGAGGGACCCACAATTGAGGAGGTCGACTAAAGTGGTTTCTGATGTGGACTGTTTAATACTTAGATTGCTCTGGAACTGTAATATACATCTTCTGTTCACATGTTTACTTCTATTTTTAAAACTTTTGTTATACATCTTCTGTGTAAATAATTTTCTTATTTCTAGATTATTTTTGATTAATGTATATTAACATGTATATATGTCTTGTGTAAGGATATTTTGAAACTGCTTCATGAATTTTGACCTTTAAACTTCAGATGTGCATCTGTGCCTACTGTTTAAAATCTTTAGATATATAAAACTACTTTCTACCATTGCAATAAAAAAGAAAACTGTATCATATTTTATGGTTCTCTGTGGGGTTTTTTCTGATGTTGTTTGTTGTACAGTTTTTTGTCACTATCACTAAGGCTAAGTCATGCAAGTTTCCCAGAAATAAATGATGCTCAAGTCTTTTGATCTATGGTTGTAAATTGTGTCTAAATGCTAAATAACAATAAATAATATTAAAAAAAAAGAAAAATTCAAAAAATATTTACATAATATTTTATTTTGTTACCTAATTGTACACAATCATGTGAAATTGTAGACTACTCTAAAACAATGCCCTTTAGTTTTCCTTATTTCTAACTAATATAATAACAGATTTTTATTATAGTATTGGGGCAATAACAATTATTTGTAATAATCACACTAATAATAAGTCTTATGTACTCACTGTGATCACAGAAGGTGGATTAATTCATTAATATGAGTCAGTTATAGTGTTATGACACAAAATCATAGTTTTGGACAACACCCATGGAAAAGCTGAAATCGTGTCATGTGCAGCATTTTGTTGAAAACCTTCAAAATAACAGACGACCAAAGGACACTGCAGTGCTGGTGCTCTGTCCACAGCAAAGTATAGACATGAAAGTGGACAAAGGATTTACAACTGCAGGACTGATTTCAGAGTTGTTTGTTGAATTTACTGTGACTCTACACAATATCTATACAGTAGATTATATTAACACTAACTAATAATAGTTGTGGGGCTTTTTTTCAACACTTAACTGTAGGTCCCACTCTGGATACCCATTATCCACTAATGTATTTACAGCTGTTTTTCTGTATTAATCAGGTCAGGGTGTGAACCTCTGTATATAATAAGTCGGTTGATAGATTAAAACATAGAGCTATACCTAACAAGTAATCATTATAATGTATATGATTTGGGAATTAAAGTTGAGAGCAAACATGCTAAAATGAGCCGAATCCACACAAATATATAATGTGGTATCATTTTTATTTTCACTCTGACACAGCAGAAGTGTAAAAGTTGCTTGTTCTGGAAGTCTCTGTTGTAAGGCAGAGGACTCGTTTCAATAGACCCTTTAAAAAAAAAAGTATGCGCACCCGGCTCTGATTGGTCAGTTCAGGTGAAATGAAAACGTTAAGTTGTCGATGTTATTCAAATTGAAACCGGAAGTGACACAATATCCCTGCAAAATAAGATAAACACGCGTGTTTCTACACTTTAGTCGACAAAAAAATATTATTTTGAAGGACTTCACCGGAAATACTTCCAGCTATGGATTCTGACTTGACTCTTGCGTTTTGGTGAAACTTCGAGAAACGACCAGAGACTCTTACCTCGGTTATATAAAAGCTGGTGAGAGGAGAAGAACCGACCGTACACGGAGCTCGTCGGACCCGGAGAGGAAGGACGATGACGGCGGCTGTCTGTAAGTGCAGGAGTTACATGATGCTTCTTTTCTTTCCGCACGTTGTAGGAAACCTGATGCTGTTTGGGGAACATGAGGAGTTTCGTATATGATGAAAACGTGTTTTGTTCATTGCAGAAATCATCCGAGACGCAAAGAGATGTTTGAAAAGTGGAAGTTAAATAGAGAGAAGCTCACTGATGGGACACAGCTGTGATGGTACCAGCGGTATTTTCGCTCTCAGTTGAATTAAACTGAGAAATATTTGACCCAAGCATGAATCTGTGAAATGTGAAGCTTGATTATTTACACTGACGCTCAAACGTTTTAGAACATTTTCTTCTTTTTTGTCCATTAAAATAAGAACTGGACATTGTTAGTGTTATAAATTAATGTCACATTTATTGTATTTTATTGGAATATCTACACAGGTCGGCAGAGGCACACCACTGCAAACATCATGCTGGTTTCTCAGTAGAAAATCCTTTTGCAGTTATGTTAACTAACTAAATTATATGACGCACAAAAATTGGCCTTCTTTAGACTAGTGGAGTCTCTGGATCATCAGCATTTGTGAGTTTGATTACACACTCAAGAGACAAAGAGCTTTCTTCTGAAACTCGTGAGTCTACTATTTTACTGAGAAATAAAGACCGCCTAATGCAAGAAATTGACAAGAAACCAAAGATCTCATACAACACTGTTTACTGCACTGTTCACAGAGCAGAGCAAACTGGCTCTGACCTGAATAGACAGAGGACTGGGAGGCCACGGTGCACAACTGAGCAAGAAGACAAAGACATTAGGGCGTCTAGTTTGACCAACAGACATCTCACAGGTCCTCAACTGGCAGCTTTATTAAATAGAGTCTGCAAAAGACCAGTCTCACTGTCAACAGTGAAGAGGCAACTCCAAGATGCTGGCATTGTAGTCGGAGATGCAAAGAAAAAGCCTTACCCCAAACTGGCTAATAGAAAGAAACAAACAGATGCTGAACAGAAGAAGAATGTATGTTTCAAGCGTTTGGGTCAGAAAGAAAAACAGAAGTGAGACACAGACCAAATGAAAAGATGAAGTCACAAAGCTGCACTTGCTGCAAATGGAGGATTGTTTATTAGATCATATAATCATGTGGAAATGTGCAGCACTTGACAACAACGTTATGATACAAATCTTTATTAATCACATTTGCCAGGATTGGTCATATTACAGTTATTTGTCTGACACAGTTTTTAACATTTTGATTTAAAATCATTTCACCTTTTCAGTTTTTATATTTCTTATTAATTCAAACAGGTCATTTATATTATCACAGAAAACAAGGACGTTTTTAAGAGAGCTCAGATGTTTGAACTGTAGTGTAGATATCAGCTTCATGTATAGTTTGGCAGTAATAGTACACACTTATGATCAGCTTCATGCAGCTGGCAGAAGTAGTACCAAAGTATTTATCAGCTTCATGTACATAAAGTATGAGCTGTAAAAGTACATTTAAAATCTTAAGTTCAGAACTTTATTGTGAAATGTAGTGAAGCAAGGCTACATATAGACGGTGCTGCTGAATTCAGAGTCTGGATCTTTTTCATTACAGATGTTTAAATACAGTGGTTTAACAGCTCTTGTGTAAAAATGATCTACAGTTGTAGGGAAATTCTGCAGCTGCTCACTGGTGGTTCAGGCAGAAAAGAACATTAACTACACACACAGCTGTTTAAATCCTGTTGTTCCTCTGCTGCTTTGCTCAACACAGATGTTTTAGTCATAACTTCTCCAACACACTTTTACCATTTTTCCTGACATGAAATTATGGTGTGATGATAACAGCAGTGGTTTGAATGTCAACAGGAGTTTCTGTATCTCTCTAAAGTTTGAAGAATGTATATAATATCTGAGATTTATTTTGAAAACTAACCAATAAACTAAGAAACATTAGATCTTAGGAAGAAACAATATTTTCTCTGGTTTTTAATTTTCTTCTTATTGTCCAAGATCTCTTGATGCTGTCTAACCACCAGCCGTAATTTCTGAGCTGACCTGTTTCTCTTTTGTGTGTTGCATGCTGGGAGAATAGCATCAGCGGAAGTATGAGGTTGTGTGGATGTATCAGTAGACCTAATTGTTTCTAAGATGATTCTAAGCAAAGAGGATGGGTTCAACACTGATTTCCTCTGAAACGTTGTGCAGCTATGTTCAGAAGAGTTAAAATAGAAAAAAGTGATTGAATTTACTTAGGTGCACAAAGATGAAAACAGGAAGAGTCCAAACTGAAGAGAACATGAAGTATGATGTGTGTAGCTCTCTGCTGCTGCACTGTTCATTTTCCTGGTTTATCATGTGGTTTCTGAATAATCTGTGGCTCCAACAGCACGTGGCTCTGTTCTGGTTCTGATCACTGTTGTACTACTTGTCTCCGTCCTCGACAGCTGTTGTGACTGACAGTTGTGTTAAATGTCTCCACACTATTACTAAAACATCTTCTGCTTATGTTGTATAGATTATCAGTTTAGATTTAGTTTTCTTTTACCCATGATTAAAGTGCAGGACTCTGAGCAGGAAGAAGACGTGTTTCTTCTGTTCTCCACCACTTGTTAATATCCAAGTGGAGGACAGTAGGTGAACTGTTATTGCTTTTATAGATGCTCTGAGCTGAATGTGGAGACGAATATAGAAAATAAAACTTGTAAGTGACCTGGAATCTCATTCGATTATACAGATAAATTCAGCAGCAGTTATTACAGTGAAGACAGTAATAGAATTGTATCTGAATGACATATACTCTGATATTAGGTACATTAACTCCTCCTTCCATCAACTAATTTCCTTAAGAGCTGCATATAAACTAATATAAAGATTAAACAGTGCCACCTAGTGGTATCTAGCCATCTTCACTTAATGAAGCTCTAAAGATGAAAATTCGTACGGATGTTCGATGTCATTTAGAAAGTTTCTTATGTCATTTGTGAATAAGGCCTTTGAGCAATAATGACGCAGCACAGAATCAGCAGCAGCATTTTACTTCTGTAGGAGTAACTGGAAGAAAAACCCATAAAATTGGCACCAAAAACAGTGGACACCTTTGTAACTCACAAACAGACTCAATATGTATGTAATCAAATGTAAAAGCACACGAACAGACTGAAGTTGAAGAGTTCTGTTTTAGAGGAGTTAAAACAGTCACAGCTGTATCTGACATTAATCAGTTAGTCAGTAATAATGTCAGGAAAGATGGGATTTTATAGCTATTGTTACACTGTATGTGTGACAAGTTAGGCAGCTTAATGCTTATTATACATGTAAGGAGAAGTAGTTTTCTACCTGTGGTAGGGTCTAGCATAATGATGCTGATTTTGACAGCAGGTTAATCACAATATAATTTATAAAGGTAGAAAGATAACCAGTACTCTCTGATACCACATTGATAAATACTCTGTCACAAGTACAGGATGAGCAACGTTTCACTTAAAGAAAAAGTATTTGCATTATTACATTAACATGTAAATGCTAATGTGGTTTATTTTCATTATTTAAAGCACTGGTAGCTTTACTTGTTGTCTCATTTTTTAGTTGATATTTGTATGTATCTCTGAATTGGTCTATCTAGGTCCTAGTAAAGATAAAAATTATTCACAAAGCAGTTTAGCTCTTAATAAAGCTCCTAAGGTAAAAAACTATCAAAAGTAGAAAGGAGAGGAAGAAGAGTCTGGATGGCTCCAGCAGCACCAGGTGCAAATCGGTCCTGATCATTGTTGTTGTGCAGTACTGCTGCAGTGTTACTGCAGGGGTGATCTGATGGAATCAGTAATAATAATATTACGTTATGAAGACTTGAAAGCCAAACATCAACCTCAGTGCTATGTGTCATATTCTATTATTCTACTGACTGTATGAGTTTGGCCTTTAGATTTTTCTATCAACAGTATTTTATGTGTTCTACCAATAATTGGTTGTCTCTTCTTTGAATAGCACGTCCTCATAGGTACTATATTGGTTCAAACTGTAAATGAAGGTTTTCAGTAATTCAGTTTTAGCTATAAATAATCTGAGAAATTCCTGATGTTTCAGTGAGAATTTTCTTTCTCACCCAATGACAGCTGGGATATGCTCCAGCATCCTGTGACTCCTAAGAGGACAAGCAGTAATTATGTTAGTTTCCTCCAAATTTCCTCCATATTCACCTGTTGTCTTGTGTATATACAGTATTTACCTTCTAATAGCACTAATTTCATTAGTACAACAGTCATGTTTTACCTGTAAGATCAGCATGTTTAACTATTTCAGCCATACCAAGAGTGCATGCATGAACTTATAATTCTTAAAAAGAAATCTAAATCTTTATCCTGATGTAAAACAGCAAATGTTATTCTAAAAATTTGTTTGTGAGAGACCAAATTGGGTTTATGACCTGGAAGCTTGATATTTCCACATTACACTGCGTACATTTCAAACTGGACTGTGATTGACTCCAAACTGTGAAGTTATTAATTTTGCATAAATCCATTAGGTGTTAAATTGAGGTTTAAATTATTTCCCCTTTCAGTACATACATCATTCTGCACAGTGGATCAATAAAAAGGAATATAAACGTCTTACAAACTCTAAATGTAAATTTAGACTGAGAATAAAATCAAAACGATTCATCAATATTAACAGAGTTAAAACCTCATAACAAATGATCAAATAAATACTGGAAATAAATAAAGGATAACTGCTTCTCTGTGAAATCTGCAAATGATAACTTCTCTACAGTCTTTCATTAAGCACTTATTTGTACATCATACAAACTGTGGAAACAATAATTTATAATAGTTCTGTACATAAATAGCAAAGCTACATTTTTCAAGCTTTTACTTGTTCAACATTTTCAGCAGTTATCTCTAAAGATTTGTACATCTGAATAGGCATCATTCTTACTTTCTGTACTTTAAATTCTTACACCTATATACAGTTAAACTCTTTTTTTTAAGTCATTTTGATGATTTATATGTGAGTTTGACACTCAGCATGTGGTGTGAAGATGGATTTGAAGGCTGCAAAACAAAGTCAAAGCTGGAAACAATGAACCAAAATAAACCTGAACTCCAGGTGGTGAAATTATTTATTTACCTTTTCCCTTTGACAACTGAGATGCAAAGAAACAATGTGAGAGTGGAGCAACATGCAACAGAAATCAACAACTAGAAACAAACTAGGATAACAGACTGGTGTAATAATATTAGGTCATTGCTGATGTTGTGTGTAGTGGACAAAGATTCTGAAAATGGGCATCTTTATTTCTTTCTCTGTCTATTAAGTTAAGAATATAAATAAATGTATTAATGGAGAGTTGTCATCCCCAGTAAGTTGGGGGTGGGGTGGTGGAGTGGCCTGATGGCCCGGGACCAAAAAAATGAATAAATAAAAAGCTAAGCACAAAGAAAGCTGACTGTTAAATGTCTCATTCTGAATGTGAAACAAAGACAATGTATGGTGATAGGTATAGTATCAGGATATTTAAGCAGAGTTCAGTCAGAAAGTTCAGGACAAAAATCAAATCAGTATATATCAATATATCAAACTTAAAATCTTATCTAATTTAATGACAATGCAGAGTTCAGAGGAATATAGAAAATAAAAGCAAAGTATCAAAGATGGATCTGCTACTTTAAACTTTACTCAGTCTTTATGTAACTAAACTTTAGAACATACATTTTTACTATTTTAAAGATTTAAAGTACAAAACCCTTGATCCAAAATCACTAATTACACGTCCCCAATTAATTTTAAGTTTCAGTGCTGCTCTGTACATTAGGAAAGGCTCAGTAACCCTGAACACGGCTTTCACACCTGCAGTATTTTACTACCTTTGAGGTAGAATGAATTTATTATATTTTGTTACCACACTTATTATAAGTGAGTAACTCATAATAACAGAGGTAAAATCTGTCATCGTTTCAGTTTGTTGTGGAGAAAGTGAAACTGAGATTGAGGCACGTGTTTCATGGTTAGACATGTTTAAAACTCAGTCAGTATCATCCTCCAACACTTTCCTTCTGACGCTGGATCAGGCTTTAAGAGACTCTCTGTTCTTTCACTAAATGAGGAGAAGTCCTCTTTTAGCTTATTTTCTCAGCAATCAGAACCTCGCCACATTTACCTACTTGTCCCTTTTAGTTTTGCCTCATGTTAGTTGTCCTCACCTCCAGCCTCAGTGCCCGCGCGTTTGAGGAGTCGTGATGCCGTTACCCGGGCTTCGACAGTCATCGCTGTTGGTTTTAAAAGCCTCTGGTGGTGAGTTTGAGCGTCTTGTGAACAGACAGAGGGCCCCTCTGCAGATCAGTGTGAACCAGTAGAGCTGGAGGGACCAGAGTAGAGCAGCTCCCAGATTACACTGCCACGGGGCCACTAAGGGCACCTGGTACACTGGGATGGATGCATACCTGTGACAGAGAAGCTGCTGTTAGAGCTAAACTAGAAATCACCCCTTTAATTTAAATAGTTATTTATGCTTATTTTATTACTATTACACCATGTTGGTCCACATATAAGAGCTTGAGACAATTCATTTCAAATGTAACTGGCTTTGATTTTTAAAAAAGGGTGAGAATATGAAAGCTTGGTATTGGTAAAAGAACCTTAAAGTGAGTTTATAAGGCCAAAACAAAGTTAGAGTACAGTTCCAGATGGACGCACAGTGCAGTTACCTGCTGTAGGCGTAGTACAGGTAGGGAAAGAGCAACACCCGACAACCGAAGAACGTGAACAGCATGAAGACTCCGTTCACTTTGTGCAGGAGAGTGTGCTGCTTCTTATACTGATGAGATCAAAACAGAGTCCACAATGACTGATCATAATAGTTACATAGTTACAGCATAAATTAGAAAGTTAACAAACAGCTCAGATAAACTTTAATGTCACTGGATTTAATGTGATGACTTAATCATCATCCAACAGCTTCCTGTAACAAGCATCAGGACTCTCTAGGACTGTGCCCTCTAGCACCTGGCTACTAACAACCAGGCTGTTTCCCCTTCAGGTAGCTACCTCTCAGCTACTCTCCTGCCCGCCCCTGATTCAGCTGGCCACCAGTCTACTAGCCTCCAGTCAACCTCACCTCGAGCTACACAGCTGAGCTCAGCTGATGCCAAACCAGAGTGAGCCTGCTCAGCTGAGGCTCTGTCAGGACATGCGCTCCTGTCACTGACCCCCACAGACAATGCCAAGTACCTGCTGCTGTTTGCCTGCTCAGCTCCTCAGTTTCAGTCCACTAGCCCTACATCTTGACCTGCCTCTGACGGTGGCTTCCTGCTTGCCCTTAAGTGGAGTTGCTTCTCTGATGTTGTCCAGCAGGATGGCCCATGTTGCCACTGGCAAGATGGGACACCTCGACATGAACCCAGAATTGAACTACTGACCCTGGGGTTCGTAGACAACTGCTTGACCAACCAATCTACTGCTTTCACAGTAAATATTGTAATACTCGATAAAGAACTATATTAAAATGTGTAAAACACATTTTTTTAAGTGCACGACTTGAAATGACCCTTTAAACCACATTAACCCAAAAGCTTTCAAACTCAAATATATGTTGGTTAAATTCACTGTTCTGTTATATTCTGTATACTAAGAACAAAATAAAGAGCAAAAAATGAATTTTCAGATTGATCTGTCCTCTGTACTGAACATACTGGGATCACACATTTTACAACACACAAACAACAAATGTCTGCTCAAACTAAGCTCTACTACACACAGCTTCAGTATAAACCATTTTACCCCTGTGTCATCTGTTGAAGCGTTTGACAGCATTACAGCAGTGTTTTTTTCTCCTGCGGTGATTTTACTAAAGAGAACAAACAAGTTTTCTTCAATCTTTTTACTGTATTTTCTTGTGTGCATGCAATACCTTCAGTAAACATTTAGTGTAGACTCATTTGGACAATTTTTCTTTCTTTAATGAAAAAATTACACATTTCACCCAAAGTTTAATACTATGATATGATACTGTAAAAGTACGCATAGATAAACATAAAAGAAATCAAAGGATGTTATGGGGAATACGTAAAAAAAGAAGAAGAAGAAGAAGAGGATTAGACCATATGATCAATTTTTGATATAAAGGAAGTCAATAATTAATTGAGTATAATTAATAATTAAGTACTTTCTATTACGCTTGAATACACATTTTTCTTTTGTTTGACTAATCCAATAACGTTTGGGGTCTTTGGATGATGTGTGTGTTAACGTTTTTGAAAAAAGTTGTACAATACATGTGAAACCAGCAGAATGTTTTTTAGCATTTGCATAAGAAGATGTCTGCTGTGATAAGACGGTGACGATATAGATCATTAAGTGTGTTTTACCAATTGAGAAAAACTGTAAAGTCTGACTTGTTTTTTGTATATAAAGGGATTCATAGATAAATAGATCATCAGAGGCAGTTGAAGCAGATGAAACAACATCCGGACTCACCAATCACCGTGAGCCCCAAGAGTCATTACAGTTTTTCTCTGAGTAACTGTAGAAACTTACAAGTGAAGAACGTGTTTGGTTTACCTGTATCAGGACTTTCCCCAGAGAGACGGACGGCGTGCTGAGCTCAGGCAGAAACAAAATACCCTGGAAGTAATCACCTTTACCCTGTCTCCACAGCTGACACACACAGACACATACAAACACACTTATAAGGACATTTTAAGTTTTTATTATGACCTCATATATAACATCTGTTATTGGCCAATAAACACTTAATGACAATCAAATCTAATTAAAATGTCATTTGAATGTGTGCCTCCATGTCTTGTGCAAATACATGTCTGTAATGTATATTTTGTATAATTATTAATGAATGACACATGTATTTATTTGTAAGTATTTACTCTTGAATCTCTATGACAACTGAGAAAACTCCACCATGTTCAGGCCTCGTTAAGATAAAAGGAGAGAATGACTTTAAAACTCTTATTTTGTATAATTTACATGGAAAAATCATTCAACAATATATTTCATTATTATTATTATTAAAAAGCAAATGATGGGGGCTACATACCAGTAAAATTAAAGTTTTTAGAAAGAGAAAATATTTAATATGAATTAATTCACATCGTTGCCATAGTTACCAGTGAGGCTGGACAGCAGAAAGCCACCATGAAGACGTGATGGAGCACCATGAACAGCTCCTGTCGCAGGTAACCCCACACAGCAGCTCTCACTGACCTGATGCCTCCCGCCTCCTCTTCGTGACCTTTGACCCGCTGCTTGTGCCAGTAACACAGAAACATGGCGTAGATGTCGTAGGCAAAGTAAGGTGTGGCAAAGAGGATGTAGCTGTCAGCCAGCCAGTGTCTGAAGAGGAAACAGAGGAGAGGCGGACTACTTCAAATGTAAGTAGAATGTATTGTAAAGGGTTTTTATATTCATGTACTGATACTAATTGAATTACTTTATCCACCACTGATGTTTCAGATTAAATATTTCTACACGTCCTACAAACAAAATCAGAGGATGGTTAAGTTTAGTTGCACTTTACTTTGCACTGTACAATTAACACCAAATGCTCTCGTAGTTCATGTTCGCTGTGTCTGTGATTTGAAAAACAAATGTGGCTCGATGCTCAGACAAACCGCCTCTCCACTTTGACTGGCAAATGAACGAGCTGACTGAGTAAACCTGGGATTTACCGACCCCACTGCCACCCATCTGTCACCTTCCTCACACTGCTCCTCGTCATCATTTCAGCTCCCAGCATTCTCAGTGTGGAGGATTAGTGATCTCTGAGACTGAAATAGCTCCGCCGCTGCCGCTGCTGCTGGGCTCAGCAGATAAATTAGGCTCAGGTTGTTAATTAGATTGTAGACTTAGGTTTTGCTACCAGACACAGGCCACAAACTAATGTGTGTATGTAAACATGATTTTCTAATTGTCTTAATATTTTTTTAAAAAGTTATCTTATTTTTTGGCCCAAATGAATGAAGATCAGAAACTATGCCCTGAGCTACCCTCAGTTTGCAGATCTCATCATGCTATTTGCCAATTAACACTAAAACACCAAGAGTTTAAGGCTAATGGGAATTGTATTTTTGCTGATATCTGGTCATAAATCACAGTATTGGACCACTTAAAGTTGACCTGATAATGTTATATGAAGTTATTTTAAGTCATCCTGGGGGGAACATGAATGTCTGAGCCATGCCATCACAATCCAACTCAACAGCTGTCAGAAGAAGAGAGGCAAAAGAGGGAACGACAGAGAAAGGAAAGCAAGGAGAAAATACAAAGAAACATTTAGTGCTCACCTGTCCTCAATGACGTCCCTGCAGGACGTGATAATGATACATCCGGCTGATGAGGCCATGATAGCTTGAATGGACGACACCAGCCTGAGTGAAATTTAAAAATCTATCTGATCTGTTTCAGGAAATCACCATGGATGTGTGTGTAGGTTCATAGTTTGCTCTGTCGTGTCTCTGGCTTACAGGGCCTGTGTTTGGGAATAAACACTACAGTAGGTACACACACGTTAAAACTACTGATGGTTGCAGTAAGTGTCCAGTAATGTACGACACTTCAGTGTGTGTAGACATCCTTCTACGTTCAACACCACTGTCCTAACAGCTATAGAGAGATAAAAGCATGCTTGTGCATGTGGTCTTACCGTGTAGATACAATGGCAGCGTCCCCCTCGCTCCATCCCATCATGTGTTTCAGCGCCTGTTTGGACAGCAGGAAGAGCCCGGGGAAGAAGACGGAGCCAGCAGCCATGACGGACGACATGGCCCCTGGGTTCACCTGTGCGTCTTTGTTGTGCAAATAAGTGGTGTATAGACGTGTGTATGTGGTTTTACTCTCTCTCGACACATATACACACACCCTCTCGGGATGAGCTGCGGTGTTAAATGAGGGCAGGTTGTAAGAGCTCAGAGAAGAGGATCAGGAGGTTGGAGTTTACTGCTGCCACCTGTCAGAGGAGGTGCACTCATGAGGGAGGGACAGGCTGTTCTCTGGCACAAGAAGACTTATCCCTCCCCATGCTTTCACCCGTTTTTATCAAAATGCTAAGTTTAATTTTGGGTTTAAAGCTACAATATACAGCTTTGGGTAATAAAAGAGCCACTGGTCAGCCCAGCCCCTCAAGTGGAAGTCTTGTGAAATTTCAATAAATAAGAAGTGATAAAGCTCACCGTCAATTGAAGTACTAACAGGTATAACAGTTATACCAGTAATTATTAATAAAGTGTTACTGCCAGTCAAGCAGTAATCATTAACCTTCTCTGACTGGTTATAAGTGTGAGCCTCGCTCCAAAACCCTAATATTAAAAATCTTTACACTGCTGTCAGACGTTTCAACAGGTCTGTGTCACAGCTTTAGCAGAACCTAGAACATATTAAATTAAATGACACACTGTAGCTTTAACTTAAATATCAAAGTAACAATTAACATAATACCAATAAGTATTATTATTTTCCAAAGTAGCCGCAGTACTAATGTAAGAAATATGTCATGATTTAGTAAGAGGATGTAATACAGGCTGCCTCTGAATATACTGTTGCCATAAATGCTGAGATGTTATATAGCTATGTCAGATGATACTACAAATTATAATGTGACAGTTTAAACCAAATGGGATAAATCCAAACAAAAAATTAATCTGTCAGAACCAGACACTATGGTGCCAATTAAATCCTCTGTTCCTACGATTTCAATCCTTTTAATATTCATACAGTGTATTATGAATATTATTGTTCATTGGCTGTGGATCATTTCAATTAAAGTTATTTCTGAACAATATTTCACAAGCTGAAAATCATATTCAAATCACACACAGCATTATTTAATTTTACACATTTCCACTGAACAGTATTCAGGTAAAAAGCACTGACTGCTCAACACGTCAGAGGAAATATTATCCAGTGTCCATTTATTTATCATTCACTACTTTAAGTCTAAACATTTTTTTTAAGAAATTCAAGTATTTGTTGGGAACACAAGTCAAAAAACAAAACGTTATGCTAAAACAAAGACAAAAACATCAGTTTCATATTTATAGTAATAAACACATCAAGTTTCTTTTCATAGAAGAAAACAAGTCTAATCTCTATAGATGACCAGCCGTCCGTCTGCTCTGCTTTACTTCACCTCAGCCTCTATAAGCTGAAAACACCAGAGCTAAAACAGAGACTCTAAACACACTCGTCGGCTGATCTCAGAACAGAGTGCAGGGAGGGAAAAGACCAAACACAGGTCATCTAGTTTGAAAACTGTTCCTAACCTGGAAGGATCTCTACTAACACAACAACAGAAAAAAGAAATAAAAAAGAAAATTTTAAAAGTCCAAAATGGAAAAAATTTGATGAACTGTTCCATAAATGTGAAAATCTGTGCCTCAACTAACAGTCTCTCAAATGATTGATTCTTGTTTTAATAATTTATAGAGTTGAAACAGTAAATTTCAAGATTTTTTTTACACTATGGCTGGAAAAAATTAATTTAAGGATGTTTAAAAAAGTCTTTTAAAGATCTAAAAATAATTGAGTAAACTATTTTGTAATTAGAGGACACAAATTACACCAACAACTATACTATTAAGTTTATTTCAAGTACCAATGTTTCACTTATATCCCTAAATGAAGCACTGCTACTTTAAATAACCTCTGTGTTGACAGTGTCTAGAATTTCACTTACTTTTAAAATATTTTTAGGAAACAATTATCAAAATGTTTTTCTCAACTCTGGACTCTAAAACGTCTAATTAGATCACAACAAACAAAAACAAAACTTTGAATAAAATCACTTCCCAAGATGAATTAAATAAAAATTACCACAAAATGTACGTTTTCGTCATCGTTGACAAACTCAACCATTGCACAGCATTCAAACCCAAAGTCTCTCCATGGGATAATAAATATACACATGCAGATATACAAGTTGGTCTCAGTGTTTCTCACAGAGACTCGCTGTGTGTTCCTGTAGAATAGGTGCTGAGGTTTCAGGGGTTAAAAATCAGGAAACTGTCAGAGACCAATGAGGACGCTCAGGGGCTGAGTGGTTAAGAAGACCCACCCTTCTGGAGGTTCAGAGGGAAAAAACAAAAAGAATTTTATCCTACTGTGAGAACACTTTTGACTATAGCTTCTCAAACGTTCAATCACACGATCCAGGAACTCAACCAGGATCTAAAGGTTCCTTCAATGCGTTTCTGCCACATCACGCAAAAGTAGATTAAAAACAAACAGTGTGGTTAGAGACAAAATTTTAGCACGCGTTGAGATAAACTGCAGTGAATGTTGAGTGTTTGTGGCTGTAACTGTGGTTGTTTTTGCAGAGCGTCGAGCACCGCTGGCAATAGTGACCCTTTTCATAAAGTTCCTGAGATCCTGTAGATGGTTCTTGGTATAGTTCCTGCAGTTAAAAAGGGACAATCCTCTCTGGACCATGTCGAAGCTTGAGAGGCCTCACAAGCAAAGTTTGGTGTTTGATGTGTTACTGCATTTTTCCACATTTAAATTTATACTCAAACATTCCCCAAATCGTTAAATAAATTCCACTTGTAGATTATTTCATCCTCTCAAGCATTCATTGGTTTAATTTCCATGAACAACTTCTAGAGACTTGAATCTTCCTACAGATGTGTGTGAATTGTTTTGCACGTGATGAACAGCAATGTTTTTAAACCAAGAAATAAATTGTCCCCCCCCCCCACTGACAGTGCACTGCTTGTTTATTGTTTCCTTGTTTAGTACGAGTTGTAGCTAAATACCTTGTGTAATACTGTATATTTTATTGAAATAGTTTTTTTTTAGGGTTAAGCTTCAACAGATGAAAATTAGTCTTCTGTCTTAACACTGACAAACATTGAATGTAAGCACTGTTCTTGACAAACTAATAACATTTTGGCATCATTTGAGCTGAAAAGCTCCAGATGATGTCACCCAGAGCAGTTTCTGGGGATATTTTAAGGTCAGATGGTCTAATACCAGTCGTACGTATGAAATCTGCAAACTAAAACCATAGGATGCACGATGAAAATGGATGAAGTCAATAGTTGACTGAAGAGGGACCAATCAGCAGGAAGTTTCATATCTCTGTAAGTTTGTTTTTGGTAAACCAAGAATGTAGGACAATTTGAAAAACTGTCCACAACAATGTTCACACAACTTGTAGCTAATGCGCTACACATCTGTCACTTTGACTTTAGGAGATTATCCCAATTAACGTAACCTCAGGCTTTACTGAGCCCATATGGGGGATGAGCTGTCAAATATTTTAATGTCATTTTGTGGTCACAGGACAGAAATATCCTCAGATAAAATTCACATCACACCAACAGAGAGAAAATGCTCTTCTGTTCAACATCTGACTTCTTACAGTGTGGAATCAGATACAATTATTTATCTATTTCAGCTCGGTTATCGTCCTGATAGAGGATCAATACTGGTTCGTCCTTATGTGGCTTTATACAATTCAGTCTAAAAGAGGAAACCTGAGCCTTAAACTGAAAAGGAACTAAAACAACAAACTAAGAAGAAAACAAAAAAAAAAACAGCAGCATTTCACCGACAACATCCTTCTCTCAAAACCTCACACTGATTCTGAGCGGAGCGGCGAGAGACGAGGAGCGGGCACGAGGTAAAAAGGAGTCACTAAATCTGGAGGAATGACGTTAAAGTTGTGACGGGAGGGTTTCAGTTCATAGACACACACATTTTCCACGTGCAACTGGGAGGGGTCAGCCTTCAGTTATATTCATATTTCCTCTCTATTCTTCATGGTTTGAGGTAACTGAGACCGCCACGAGCGCACAGAGGGGTCGCTTTAAACCAGGAGGGTCAAGACACACACTCTTCAACAAACACTCAATAAATTAAAAGATTTTTTTTTTTTAAATCATCCTCCTCTTTCTCTGTCTGCTGATGGGCTAAAAGGTTAGAGGAGCCCAACAGAAGAAGTCATTGACCATTGTGTGGGGGGGAAAAGAAAAACAAAGCTGCCAGATATGTACTTCTGGCAAGTTTATGTCTGCTGAAAACCATTTTAGATGTCAAAAAAACACAACAAAAAACACACAAAAACAACAAAACTTCCTATCATGATTTTCAAAATAAAACAGGTTGTTATCACACAGTCTGTTGACATGGGACTCAACTGTGGGGGATGACTTCCTGTTTCATACAGCTTTTCAACCCCGCTTATCTTCTTATGTCCCAGCTTTCTCTCTTGCACAACATGCAAAGAAAACACTGATCCACCACCAAACAGCAAGAAAACAGCAACAACAATAAAGCGAACTGTATGTGGAGAAACACCCGGGGACTGTGGTTAAAACCTGCTACATCTGTTAAATTGCATTATTACCACTGCGCAGACGCACAAAGACGCAGCGCGACAAAACACAGTGAGTGATGTGTTTAAATGCAGTTCAAAAAAAGGAAAGCCTTGGAGGTGTTGCCGGTTAATGGTGTTGTGTTGTTTGGCGGGTGATAGCATCTTGTTGTGGGGGTCGGAAACTCAAGTGTCCGTAATTTTGGCCGGCAAGACAGTGGTGCTGCAAGTGTTCAGCCCCCCCCCGCCCCCGTTTATCACTTTTTAAATTAAACCATATTGCACAGGGTTGGAATGACTTCAAAATCAACTAACAACTCTACCAAACAATTAAAATCATAACTCCTTAATGTCTTTACTAACAGAGGTGGAAAATCCAATCGAGTACCGAGTTCAGTTATTTTCCTCGTTCTTATTCCACATCAAGCTCTTCAGCAGCATTTGTTTCTTTTTTTCAATTCAGCACCAAAAACGCCTTGAACATTAGCTGTTTGGGTCGTTATAAACAGTTAAGTGGTATTTTTCATATTCAGGAAACTTTGAAGATTCGTAGGGGAAAAATATTAGAGGATTTTAGGGGGAGGGTCAGTTGTTTTTCCCCTGATGTAGTTGGCTGTATAGTTTCCCATCTGCAGGTTCGACAGATGAACAAAGGGGAAAAAAAGAAAAGAAAAAGAAAAGACCCAAACTCTTCGGTATTTTCTGATGCCACAGCCAATTAAATCCTCTCTCACACTGCTGTCGCTCCTTAAGTTGAAGAGGAGGACTGTTCATCTCTCCTCCTTCCTGGACACCTTGGAGGAGTGCCACGCAGTGGACCTGAAGAAAACAACAGCTCATTTCAGACTGTACAACACTGCTAGATTCATTCAGCCAATTTCCGTGAGGAAAAAACAAAAAGAAATAAAATATTATACAAATACAATTATTGAAAAATACTTCAGTTTTCTCCTTGCTAGAAAAAGGCTCACAGCATTTTGCTGAATACTTATCATATATTTTTATAACGCTCTTAATTATGTGGAAAAGAGTTGCATTTAATGACTTGTATTTTGTATCTATTAGTGTGAAAGGAGATTCAGTTCATTCACATTGAGTCTAATCACACTGGTCATTCACTCAGATACATAGTATATACTTCCGACGACACATTGCTAAGCTCGATATAATGTTATCATTCAAGTACCATTATTTTGCGTACATCATAAAGAAAGTTTAACAGATCAGCTCTCATCACATACGACCACAGTGACTTTCGATATGAGACATCAGACCAATATGTAAAATTGCTACAAGGTTCTTAGTGTAAAGAAACAATTTGAACGTGTTGATTCAGACGAAGAAGGCTGAACTAACAACGCAGCGAACTGAAGTAATGAAGAACTGAAACAGAAGCTGAAAACAAAAGGACTCGTCTCACCTGATGAAGGTCTTGAAGGCAGCACTCTGAGGGTTGATGCACAGCGGCACTCGTTTTCCCTGCTGGTGCTCCGTGATGAAGCGGTGGATTAATTCTGATGTTGGCACAGAAAGAAAAAAATAATTTAATGTTGACAAACGTTCAGTTATGCTTCTTTTTGCATTTTCATCACATAAGTAAAATATTTTGCTTAAAAGTGAGCTGGTTTTGTTACTATAAGGTCACATTTGTATATGAATAGAGAAATTATTCATATACACAAGAACACATAATATTTACTGCAGATGTTCATGTTTACCCAGAAAAGACACAAATGCGATTGTACAAATACAAATCAAGACCATCTGGAAAAAAATTCTATATGATTTAATATATAATATACCATAAGTTGTAACATATGCACTCATGAATGAAACGCCACTATTAAAATAAACAACACCACTTGTTCTTGTACCTTTTCCCTGCCACACAGACAGCAGACTGTTCTCGTAGCTGTGGCTGAACGGACGCTCGGCTACCGGCTCAAAGTCCCTGGTGTAAACTCGACCGCTGGGAACAGAGTAACAGCACTGACACATGCAGGTGTGGTAACGCAGACGCCCTTCGTCGAGGTAAGGGTGGGACAGAGCGTCACTGCCAGAGATCCTTTTAGCCTGCAGAAGAAAAACAGTGGGGCTGAAACGAGCTGCAGACACGTACACAAAAGCAGGAACAAGTTCATGAGGTTCAGTTTTCGGACCCAGCTAAGACACTGAATACAAATAAACTCCATATAAGTTTTAAATTAAAAGAAAACAAAAAAACTACTAAAAACAGAGAGATCCCTATCAACATTGACATAAGGAAAATTAGTGTTACCGGATCAAAGACCAACATCCGACAGAGCAGGTGCACCGCTTCGTGTGTGGCTCCATCAGACAGCATGTACAGCACCGACAGCGACGGCTGAGGATGAACAGAAAAGATAAAAAAAACCAAACAAACTAAACAAACTAAACAAAAATAGTCAGTTATTTTGAAAACTTATATCCAGAAGCTCACCTGAAAACTGTGCTTTGTAATTCTACTCTTGTTCTTTTAATTGCGAACTGGACAGTTTATAAAAAGTGCAAGCTCCCGTCTGGCCTCCATGTTTGTTTTGACACAAGAACCCATGTGAATCTCCTGTTCTACCTGGATTTGCAGATTTGCCCACCCTTCCTTTCAGTACATTTTCCACACTCTACCCATCATCACCTGTGTTCTCTTTCCAGACTGTCAGAAGTCATTTTTAAACAGACATCTCGTACTGGTGAGAAGAGAGCCTTCGTAACCTTATTGGTGGATGAACCATGACAGGGTCTTTTAAGTTTAAGACATGATTTGGACTCAAACACAGTTGTTGTACATTAAACACAACATGAGCATAAAGGGTTATGATCACAGATTCAGTTTCCTGCAGCAACATGTGGATGATGAGAAGCTGAAGCAGAAACGCTCTTTTCTTGTTACCAAACACATTGTGCTAATGTTTTTTTTTCTGTGGGACCCCTTTGATATGAAAATTATACATCTCATGCAGATCATTCTGACATAACTTTGATCTGAAAACATGAAAAAGTCATTTGTCTAAATAACATGTATTCTTTGAGGCTCATTTTTGAAAGTGTAAGCAAAGTGTAAGCCAAGAGATCAGAAAAGAGCTGTCGTGTCCACACCTCATAAGGTTTAGTTTAGTGAATTTATTCATTTCGGATGGAGAGTCCGTCTTTGAAAAGGTAAATGCTGGACAAATGTAACAGACATTAGTGTGGTGTTGCTGGTGGTGGATTGAGTGAGAGCAGACCACACAGTCACGTACTGGTTTGTGCGGCCCCCTCAGGATGTGGGCTCTGGCTCCCTCGCAGGCCGACGCCAGGGCTGACAGAGGAGGAGTTCCCAGCAGGTCTGTGATCAGATCCAGCTGAAACAGACAGCAGGGAATAAATAATAATTTAAAAAAAAAAAAAGAGCTGCACCACTGTTCACAACCTGTGACTTGTTTGGTAAGACAAACTGCATATGTCCAGTAAGATGCACCTCATGCAACATGTTTGTAAAGGAGTTACAATTATGTTCAGAGTCAACCAGTCCCACCTGCTGAATTGGGCTCTGAGCCTGGAAGAGGATACGTCGCCCCAGCAGCTCTGCGAAGATGCAGCCCACTGACCACACGTCGATGGCTGAGCCGTAGTGCCGGCAGCCCATCAGCACCTCTGGCGCTCTGTAGTACTGAGTCACCACTTCCTGGGTCATATGACGTGACGGGTCAGGCTCTTCCACGCGGGCCAAGCCAAAGTCACAAATCTAACCAGAAATAAAATATCGTTGAGGCCATTTTTAAACTAAATGTTAATATTTTCTATTTTATTTCAACAGTTTTGAAAAGTAACATATAAAAAAGGTGTCCTTAACCAATGTTTCTTATGTTTAAGACATAATGCACAACAAACTGGAGCCTTACCTTCAGCAGGCAGTTACTATTGACCAGCAGGTTTCCAGGTTTGATGTCCCTGTGCAGGATCCCAGCAGAGTGCAGGTACTTCAAACCTGAGAAAACAACATTGTTTCTTATTTTTCTGGCATTTTCACATCACAGAATCTAAAGTCAGGTACTGTACAGGACATGGTCTTAGGTGTTAAATTACCTGGTGACCACCAAATTGTATTATGTACACTGATGAACCAAGACATACTGACATTAGTGTGCAGTTAGGCACCACTTTTTATAGTAAATAAAATGCCAAATATATGCATTTATTTTGTAGACATATGAGAAAAAAAAACAAGTATTCTAAAATAATTGTGACATGGGCCAATCTGGAGCCTTGTCACATCACCTGAGACCCCTCATCTTTATAAACCATCTACAGTTTATAAACTGACTCAATTATCAAAAAACTCCCACCCAATTAACACTGCGCATAAGTATTACTATAATTATTATAAATAGCTGTATGTGAGATTGGCCGCTCACCTCGGAGGATCTGATAGAGGAAGACCTTGATGTGGTCCGTAGTGAGAGGCTGAGGAGACACGATAACTTTGTGGAGGTCGCTCTGCATCAGTTCTGTTATCACGTAGCTGGGGGGCGGTTTGCCGTCAAGGGAAAAGAAAGCGTGCACGTGGCCTGACCTCCACCCACAAAACCACGATGCATCTCAGAGCACAGGTCTCATTTTTAGTTGCTGAACAACAAGTATCAATATACTGTAAGAATGTATATTTTAAGTATCTCAACTACACATAATAAATACTCGCCAGTGACCAGCCTCATATCTGCAGTGATGAGTTGGATTTAGACAAGTAGCTAAATTAAGTGAATTAAAAAAAAAAAGAGGACATATGGGACAATTAAAGAAGAGAAACTGGGACAGAAGGTGTGAGGAATTTAATGTATGTAAGAGCTGAAGAGGTTATACTGGGCTGTGTATTCAGTGATTTCATATACAGAAGGATACATTTCCTCAAAGCAGTCAATTTGTGGAGGCTGCAAAATATCCAGAGCTGACAGCACCTACAAGAACAGAGGAAAAAAAGAACACATAAAATCATTGTCCCCCTTTTAACATCATGATTCATAGTCTACAAACACCACATTTCCCCTTTGTTCTCTCATTACGTTGTCATGTTTGAAGAAGCACAGCATCCTCAGCTCTCTGAAGACCCTTTTGCAGGACACCAGGTTCTGGAAGACATTAGGCATCTTCTTCAAAGCCACTTTTCGACCGTCACGGGGATCAGTAACTGACCTGTAAGAGATGGACAGTCACATTTTAGACACATTGGCTTAAAGAAACATATTTTCCTCTGAAAGCTTGTTTTGTGACACACTTTAGCAGACTGGGTCATTTAATTATGAAAACAAGAACTCTCCTGATGATTCTAAAAGTAAAACTGTAGTAAAGTAAAAATTATTCATCCATAAGATGATTGAAAATTACTTTATTAGCCTTTTGAGGTAAAAATAAATATTGATGCTTTGCTTTATCTTAGATGACAATGGTTACCTTTGGATTTTAGATTGCTGATCAGACAAAACATTAAATGTCTGTTCTGCCCCACTATCCAAGAAGCAACATGATGGTCCAATAAATGCTCTAAGTAAAATTTACAGTAGGAGGTTTGACACCTCATATTTCCTGTTATTCTGTGCAAGGTAGGTCACAGTTGCAAAGTGACATTCTTGACTATATAAGGTGCAGATATGAGGACCATTAAAGCTACAAAACTTAAAAAAAAAAGATTACACACAATGATTCTGTGCAATTTCATTGAAACTAATTATCTGCTCCTTTCATCTAGCTTTCTGACCAACCCCAAAGCCAAATGATGACGCCATGTTGCCTGGTGAAACGGTTCTTTCATTTGAGAGCATAAAATCACTGAGCCTGTCACCAGGGTTTCTCTAGTTTAACCACAGCTTTAAACTACAAAGGGTGCGCTTCATTATTGAGAAACAATAATGCAACTTTGTAAAAGCAGACATGACGTTCACAGTGACAGATGGCTGGTGTCAAAATAGTTTCAAAACCTCTGTAGAAATTAAACCAATGGAAGATGGGAAAACAGATATTCTAATAACGCTCTTAAGTATTGCAGGCTATGGATTATTGATCATTAAGACGCACACAACTGTAGGGCTTTAGTGATGTTTTCTTACCAGACAACACCGAATGCGCCATAACCGATGGGGCGGTCCGGCTCCATCTCTGCAGGGCTGGGGACCTCGCTGGCCGGGTTGCTGTAGGGCTGAGGCACCGCTGCACCGCCGCCGGTGCTTCCTCCGAGAGCTGTTGGGTGACGAGGGGTCCCCGCCGGGGCAGTGGGTCCGGTTAGGCACGGTGTGGCGCTGAGGCCCGTGGAAGGGGCTCCGCAAGAGGAGTTGACACAGAAATACTTGTGGCCCAGCTCAGAGCCCGGAAACAAGTCTCCACAAACAGTCTGCCGGCCTGCGCCGTGAAATGCCATCCCCGATACAGTCCACTTTGTCTGAGCCGTACCAAGCTGCTGCTGCCCGGCTAGGCGCGGAGGAAACACAGCTCCTCGCTCTGCATGACTCCTTAGTTTCCTGTGTATGTGCATACAGGGAAGACTGAACATCATATGTAACACCACCGATGTAAACAAGAGAGCTCGATACCACGATGAAGAACAGCAGAGGTGTTGTGCAGACAAATCCCTGCAACCAGGCCGAAGTTCAATTATTTAGCCAAGACGTAAAAACATACAGACTACAACTCTGAAACATGTTAGTGAAAGCGCAGACAGAGTCGTGTCTTGGATCTTATATTACAATGATCAAAACGCTTTAATCAGCTAAGCTACCTTTGTTTTGTAGCAAGCTGCAGTTACCTGGTTAGTGGAGCTGCTCTGAGCACTTGGCTAACACTACCCGGCTAGCTAACGACAGTTAGCGACCAGTCCAAAATGTGGAAAATTATATGAACCCGGTGTTCACTTCAGCTGCAGGGTAACTCTCGCGAACACTTATATCAACATTATTGCCCCGGCGCTGGAAATGACTAATAAACCCTTGCTAGCCTGTATTGCTAACCAGCTAATACGCTATCTCAACATGGTCTATGACCCACATAGCCACCATCGGTCCAGTACTGTGACCTACATATTTCACAAAGAAACATTTCCTTCGATAAATAAATGAAGCAGACTTACAGACGAAGCTCGGGAAAGCCAATGATGGCATGACTCGAAAACCGACTTTAAAACGGCAAAAGAGCCGAGTTAGATGCTCGTCCCCGGAGCTGCTGCCCCGGCTACTGAGGCTAGCCGGATTGTTAGACACCAGCTAGCTGCAGCTAGCCTTGATTTCTCGCTAGCTGGCCATCGCGTTGTAAAACCCACTGCACAAGCTCCCCATAAAGGCAGTTTCTTAAGTTTTCTGGATGAAGTCTCATCCAGCAGCTCAGTGTTAGTTTAAAGCAGTCGGATTTATAGTCGCCTTTACAGCGACGGCTACAGCGAGCAGGTTAGCTCGTCAGGTAGGAGGAGCTGCTAAAGCCGGGTGGGGGAGGGTCGATGCTTTTCACCCCCTGTAAACAATGCTAACATTACCTAGCTTAAGACCACCACCACAGAAAACATGCACCACTTCTCGCTCGGTACTCCACAGCGTCCTTATGACGAAAATCCTAAAAATTTGTTATCAAGTTTCGTTTCGCTTTTTTATCAAATCTCCTCGATTGCGTGTGTCAAGGAAAAAGCAGACAGAAACTCTGGGCAAGGTCATGTTACTCAATCACGAATCAAGATCAGTAGAGATGAACCCAACACTTACTGTCATTATCACTGCATCTGAATTGTTGTCTGTGCGCTGTCTGTGAGAGGTTAACACCATGCTGTGTCATGTTGCTTGTTTTACTTCACCAACAGTTTTAAAGCTTGTTGAGATTTGAACTATAGCTTCACATCAGATGAGCTGGATTATTAATCCAGATTTAGATGGACCAGGTGTCATTATAATGTCACAGTGTCATTAAAGTATTTAATTAATACTATAACATCACTACTGATGTGGTAGCTAGTTAAGGTGAAACTAACTCACCAACCTACTTGTCCATAGTTTATTACATAAAGGGAAACGTCACCCATTTTCAGCTTGCTTTCTGTTTCTTGCTATGGGAGTGGCTGTACGAAATTACATTAAACTTCCCTCTTCCTTTTATTAAATATCTGAAAAACTGAAAAGTCCTACAAATGGGGGAGATATTTTAATGTGGACAGAGAGCCGCTTAATGACATCAGGTAGCAAGTTAAAAATAGGTGAAGCTGTCCTTTAACAATATATAATTTCAAAAATTGTATAACACAAGATCACAAATTTGCCACAAGGGGCTTTACAGTCTGTACAGAAAAAAATCTCTAAAACCACCTCACAGGATCCTTCTAAAAAAACTACCTGAACAGATTATTGGAAATAATAAATATTTCCCATGGATTGTTGAATTGAAACGGAAGCATAATGGTTTAAACAGTAAATACTCAACTACATCAACACTCTATGTATAATATTATTAGTATTATTATATTATATATGTACTTGGTTACTTCCCACCGTGGAAATGGATAATGTACCATCAGCATTCACTCAGACACCCACAAAGATGACAGCAACTTGAATCCACACATGCATTTTACTGCTTTTTAATACAGTAGTAACAAGGCGCTATGCACTATGCATCAAATACAATCAATATGCACAGCCACAGAAAATATGTCACCAAGGTAGCTACAAATTACATGGCAATTTTCAAGAATTACAAATCAGCATCCAGAGTAAGAACAAAGATCATATGAAGCAGAGAAGTTATGCACATTCAATGTTCCAGGAGAATATACACAAACTATTAGTTTGCCTTTATCAGCTCTATGAAACCAATATACTATACATGATGGCCCATCTGAAACAGTTGTTCCCATGTCATATTAGGAGGTGTCCTTCCTCTGAAGAATCTGCCAGAGGTCTGAAGGATCTGACAAAGGCAGACTGGAGGTTTTGTAATAAATTGAAATAGGTCAGGCTATTGGGGTCTTCAGGTCGCTTTCCTCATTATAAACAAACACTGATATCAGGGAATAGAAATGATGTAAAAACAGCAAAGGCTTTACAAAATCATGACAGGCCGTGCAAGTCAGTTCAAAATTGAACAATGAAATGATGGTGAGTAGAAACAGCTAATCACATATATTTTCCTCCTTGATGAATGAACAGCATTTTCCTTGATGTCTGATCCACTGTCTCTTCTCTGGCCTCCACTAATCTGGTTCGTATGTACGCTGTGTGACACGTACAGTAAGAACTTCTCTCAGTGTTGGAGACAAGCTAGCCGTTCTACTGACAGAGCAAGGCTTCGCAGAAAAACAAAGGTCTGTAAACGTCCTCGTGTAACCATGGGCAACACTGAGGATTTCCACGGCAGGTTGTCCTGGTCTGTGTCCACTTGAGGCAGTCTGTTAAGAAATAATCTTAAGAGTGAAAACAGAAACAGTTAATGGGAATAGTTAAAATGTGGTTCATCTATTAATTTACCATGAGCATATAACTACAGCCTGTATTACAACACTGAGGTACAGTATTACAGTGGAAAAAATGCTGGTTCCGTGATTTTTCTTAAACAACACTATAATCACAGGGATAAAAATAACAAATGATGACAACTAACTGTTCAAGCAGCATATTTACCTACATGTTGTATGTATGTGCTGAGCATATACAGTAAATATAGCACAATAAATGTAAGTATTCGTACTAAAATACCTTTGAGACCCTGAACTTAACCTAACACAGACAAATTATTCTCATACCTGTTTTGGCTGATGTCTTTCCAGCTGTCTTCTCCACGTATCTGCGTTTAACTTTGCCCCCTTTCACCTGAGTCCCCCGCCTCCATCCCCACCCGTCCCACCCCCAGCTCCCCCCTCGCCCTCCCAGCGCGCTAACTGTGGGGCTGGGGGGCAATACTGGAACAGTCAGTTACCAGCAGACCCACTGTGCTCGCACTGGACACAGTGACAGCTACGCTGGTGGTGCCCACGGGGCCTGCGCTTGTTGGGTCAGGGCTGGGGTCAACCTGGTTGACATGGGTGCCCATGTGACCTTGGAGCTGCGTGGCTGTCTTACACTGCACCCCGCACAGCTGGCAGAGCAACACCCCGCCAGCACCCGTCCCACCAAAACCCCCCCGTGCCCCACCGCTCTCCTTCCACTCCTGGCCATGGTGCTTCTGAGCATGGACCCGCAGGTAGGTGAGTGTGGTGAAGCCTGGAAAACACAGACACACTTCATTAATGCCTTATGAAAAGTTTAGTTATGTTTTCATGTACTTTATACAGTTGTGTATACAACTGTATAAAGTACTTTTATTTCCTTACATACATATAAATTCTACTCATATCAAAACATGAAAAATGTTATCCCGTCTGTCTTATTGTGTTTGGGGTCGTTGTCTTGTTGAATTACCTATTTCAAGGGTATTTCCTCTCTCTCCTCTTCAAGTATTTTGATGTATTCTTCACAGTGTACTGTGACTTGAGTCAGTGTTTGGGGTTCATCTAATAAAACTGTCTCCAACCCCTAAACCCAAAAAGACCAATCTTGCCTTCAGACCAGTAAATGTTTCACCATTTCTCCTTAGGCCAGTGGCTGTATCATTTGGCAAATTGTCACCTCTTCAGTACGTCTCTTTTTCAGCAATGGGACATTGCTGGGGACTCTTCTAGCTGATAGCTAGGATTCCCATAGGCATCTTCTAATTGTAACAGTAGTCACCGGTAACTTTAGACCTTTCTTTATCTTCCTGTTGCTGATAATTGGTCTTTGGCAGTGTGGCTATTCTTCCATCCATTCGAATGACAGTTCTCTGTTTTCTTCCAAGTCTTTCAGGTTTTTAATGCCATTTTAAAGCATTTAAGATGGTTTTAGCAGAGCAGCCTATCAGTTTCTGCACTTTACCTCCAATCAATTTTTTATTTAAAGTTCTTCTGAACAATGTATGGAAGGAGCCATTTTACTCAGATTTTCAGAGAGAAATGCACTGTAACCAGCATGTTCAGCATGTGCTGCCTTAAATAAGGGCTGTGACTGACACCTGTTATTATTTTGAACAGAATGAGAAGGAGATATTTAAATGAATGATTTGATTACACAGAATCAGCAGCATACATGTCATGATTGGTTTTGTATTAGTACACCTACTAGTAAATTATTTGCCATGTAGAAATATACTCTCTACCAAAAACAGTGACTGATCTAGTTAGTAGCGTTGGACTGCTATTATTCTGAACACAACTGTACAATTATTTTACAATTTTTGTTGTTATTACTATTTCCCACTTGTTAAAGTAGTACATTATCTTTACCCTTTAACTTCCACAGTTAATGGGTATACAAATGAAGATTTTGGGAACACTGTGTTTTTCCACATTTCCATTGGAATAGTTTAGTTGGAATAGTCTTGCTCCATCTTACTGCGGTTGCAGAGGTGGCAGGCGTGGTGCTGCGACTGGTTGTGGACCCTCATGTGGTCAGTGATGTAAGCAGCAGACAGCAGCTTCCCACAGATGTGACACGGCACCTTCTCCTCATGACGGATCAGATGGGCACGGAGACGATCCCGCGTGGCAAACGCTGACGTGCACGTCTGTGGAAATCATTAAGGCGAGCATGAATACAGTGCGTATTGTCAGAGTAGCAAGATTTGCACTTAAAGAGACAGATGTGGAGTCAAAACATCTGAGCAAAAGAAAATACTGCAAGGGGAAATATTTTACACAGAATTAATATACCCACTGAGTCCTGGAAATGAAAGGAGGTCACAAAGTATCGCAAAATAATGGAGATATGAGGCAACAATAAAAGTTTATTTTTTAACATTAAACTATTTCAAAGAGCCCCCAAAGAATCACAGTAGATTTTTTTTAAATAACATGTTTTTGCACTAAGGGTGACCACAAACGGCATAAGACAGGTGAGCCTTTCTCCACAGATATATAAACAATGCAAGTAGTGGTTCATAAAAAAAAAATCCCACAGTGATTGTTGATTTGCCTGCAATAAATCACTTCAGTACAGTTCTCCATTTGTTTTTGCTGATCACTGAAGACATTCAGATTTAAGATCAAATGATGAATATGACATCAAAATTTAGAATTTCTAATTTTATTTCCTGATACATGGCAACTTCAGAATCAGATTAGCCAAATTTTAAATAAGGAAACTGAAAAATAAAAGCAGAAATGATGAATTTGTGTCATGTTTCACATTTGTTTATAATTAATTTCCTTGATTTTCTATGCAGTTTAATTTACATATACCAGTGTTAGAGTTTTATTCAATACATCTGGTCGAACTCTATTATAATAATCATCATCATCATCATATTCTTACAGTGTTTCATGGTCTGTACGACTCACAAACCCATATTAGTTGAAATCCAGTAAACAGATGATGACGTTACCGTGCACTTGAACGGTCTCTCTGTAGAGTGCACCTGTCGAACGTGACTGTTGAGGTGGTCCGGCCTGAAAACAGGAAACACCAAAAACATAATGAATCACTACAAATAACAAAATACTAATACTACTATTGAAAATGTGTGGGTTTATACCTAGAGAAGGCTTTGGCACAGTGAGGACAGATGTAAGGTTTCTCCACGCCGCCTTGATGTGAGCGCACATGATAGCTCATCCTGTCTTTCCTCTTGAAGCGCTGCTGGCAAATGGGGCAGGAGTAGGGCTTCTCATCTGAGTGGGACAGTCGGTGGCGGTTGAGGTGATAGACGTCTCTGAAGGCCTTCCCACATGCCTCACAGGCGTGGTTCTTCCTCACCTGGTTAGTGTTGGGAATGGGAATGGGATTTGGATTCTGTCAAGCAGAAACAGATATTGTGAAGCTTTAGCCAATTGTCCAACTGTTTTTATGTGTCCCAGCTTTTGTAAGATACATGATAGACAACTGTAAGGCCAAAACATCATCAAAGAAAAGAGTAATGTAATCCACACAAAACCACATTAACATCATCTTCCTAGCTGATTGTGATTCTGTAGTATAACCGGATGGCTTGTGTCCAAAATATTATGAAATATATTGATTAAAAGCAAAATGCCCAGCAACATTCAAATGGACATTGATTTCTAAGGACATTTCACATCAGGGTTTCTGCAGGTTAATTTTAAGCCATTTACTCACTTTAGCTGTTCCATACTCAGTAAAGAAGTATCATGGAAAACAGCAGCGACAGGTAATTCTGACCATATTATGTTTTTCTGTATAAAATGTGACCTTGAGAAGCAGCAGAACATATTTTGATGTCTACTCTAAGGTGAAGATTATCCGGTAGTGACAGTGTTTGTTGCAGGTCTGCTGGTGCTGACTGAAACAACCTCCCGCAGAATGTCTCCCGACAGCCACAATCACATACTTTTGTTAATTAAATCGAATAAAAAAATGTTATTGGCATTTTTGAGGAATGACCTGCAGATACACTGGCTTTACACTGCCAGCTGTAGATAAAAAAAAAAAACATTGAGTGAAAACTAGTGGAGAAAACAAAAAACTAAATCCTGCAATCAGGCTCGACTCCCCACATTAACTCCCTCTATAGATATTAAACTCAGTGACTCTTCTCAGGGAACCCACCTGCTCCATGGACCCAACAACAACAACAGCTGCTTGGATGGGTTGAGGCGGTGCAGCCATGGTTACGGTTGCCGGGGCGATGGACACAGAGACTGGCTGGCTCTCCTGGTTCACGTGCTGACCAGGCTGGGGGAGGGTCTCTGGCGCAGGAGCAGGGGGAGGGAGAGGAGAGGACTGTGTAGGAATGGTGAGGTGGAGGAGGGACAGAGGGACTGTCTGCTTCTCCACTCGTCCCTTCCCTGCGTCCTCCTTCTCGCGACTTGCTCGGTCCTTCATCTTGATGCCCGTGTGCACCGACTGGTGCCGCCGCAGGTTGTAGCTGTTCTTGAACTCCTTGTTGCAGGTGGCACAGATGTGGGCCGGCCGGCTCGGTTTGATTAACGGTTTGACTGGCAGACACAGCAGAGGGATAAAAATTCAACCTTAGATTTCACCTTTAAACGACGAGTGTGTTTTCATTGTTAACTTTGCTGCTCTGTATCACTGCTTGATGAAACAGGGGCTGGTATTTCCATTTAATGTCACGTTTACTCCGTTATATTTATTTTACAGCTTTAGTTACTTTTTACAGTTGTTGATCTTTTTGAAGATATTAATTTGCGCATAACTGATAGTATTGATAAGGAGGCTGACAGGAAACATGGGAAGGGAGAGCTCCACTTGTGTACAGTAGATTAATAATAAATAAAATATGATGCAGTAGTAAATGATAATGTGCTATTATTGGTTAACAACTAGTCTCTACATAAGGTCATTAAAATCAGTTTCACCCTGCAGCTGCTATCTTTTTCTCTATAGTTACAGAGATCTGCTTTACTATAAATTCATAACTTTCACCTTTTAGATTTTGCTGAACACATATAGTCCAGACATTTCTGTTGCAGCATGAAATTCAATATGACGATGTTTAAAATACAAGGTTTGCATAGTACAGTGTACTACTACTATACTGTATTTATAACTCATTTTATTAATATATTATTCACAATAATCAAACAGATCTTTAGTAGATCTTTGTCTTTATGTTAAAATTTTAATCAAACCTTAGTTTCATAGGAAAGTGCAACAGTCTGAGCCCCCACCCCCTCCCCCTCACCAGGCATTGGCTCCTCATTCAGGGCGGCGGTGTCGACGGTGGACGGCGGCGTCACAATATGCTCTGCTGAAGGACTCTGTGTGGCTCCTGTCAAATCAGGCAGGAGCTCAGACTGAAGAGGCGTCTCAGGCTGGCTCTGAGCCGACGGCGTCTAAACACAAACAGTTCAACAGAAACAAACTGGTCAGCACTCTAGTGAACACACAGGCTCTATTTTCACTGAGGTTTTTAAAGTCCAACCAGATTTTCTTATCATGAAGTTAAGACGACAAACATGTTGGCAAACACACCTACATCTATGATCATTCATCTGTTGTGGTGAGTCCAGTACTGAGCAGGGCTGGTTCCATGATGCCTGCAGCTCCTAGAAACACTGAGGCCCAACTAAAAAGCTACGTTGGACTGATGGTGTTGGGAGATAACATGATCTGAGACGTCACAATCAATGTTGGGAGCGAGAAAGTTGGTGCTGTATTTCTCTGTTGTTTTCAAGTCTGCCAACACTGAAGCGAATGTGTTCAAACCATGGATCACTTTCGACATCTTTGCTTTTTAAAGCTTGAACCCTTGACAAACACATTGATCCCACAGGGGTCACTGATCAATCTGCTGTGGATACATCACCAACTGGAGAATGGAACTAGGTTTAGGTCAAAGGTAGTAAAGTTTTTGTGGGGTTGGGTTTGAGATAAAAATCAGAGGCATACCTCTGTCACCAACTCAGATCCTTTAACGGATCAACATAAAGTAATTGGACAGTTATTTTAGATTTGGGATTAAGTTAATTTTTACGCAGATTTGTAAAGTTAGTGTGTTAGTTGAAGATTTACTGCTGTTCTCAGCTTTTTGTCAGTGTGAAATTAATTTCTCCAGGTTTTGGACTGCGTAGTACTGAAATCATTATCAGCTGCATCCCTGCTCTGTCAAGTCAAAGCATCTGGAGGATGTTATGGCACAAAATTGGCCCCCACCACTACCACCTCCATCTGTCTGCACACTGTGTACCCTCAAAGTCCTATGCTGTCAGTTACAGGTGAACTAGTTAAATAATAATATATAGGAATATGAATCATGTGAGGGCAACATTAACTAAGACTAACTTTGTAGTCTCGATGTACAGTACCGGTGTTTTAAAGTCCTCGTCATTTCCATTTAGATTTTGTGTTTTTGTTGTGCAAAGTGAATTATTTAACTAGAGCTTCACTGGATAAACCAAATATCAGACATAGAATAAGTATGAGTGTCCATGTATGATGCAACATACAACAGATGGAGAAAACCAAACCAAGGGCCAGCTTCACCCTGACCCCTCTGTGACCTCCACCATCCTCTATGCCTCCCCCCTCCCTCTTTAACCCCATGCAAAAATGTCAAACACCCCGCAGTTTTCTCCTCCCCCCTAAGAACCAAACCCCACAAAGCGGCCCAGCATCAATTAACACTTACCTGAAAGAGGAAATTACTCCAGGAGGTATCCATGCTGACGGACTAACAGCTAACCAGGCTGGGATATCAAACAGGGAGGGAGGAGGGCAACAGAGCCCAGGAAGAAATGCTCCAACTGCTGCTAGGAAAACAAAATCTGAGGCCTGAACGGCGGCTCTGCTCCACCTGCCCGGGTTAACGCTGATTCATGGAAATATATATAATGACACCAGACGATATCTAGCGGAAACCAGCTACGACTTATTAGTCATTACACTGCTAGGAGTTGTGAATATCTGTTGGCAATATACAGGCACTGACAAGATTGTTTTGCAAATGCGACAAAATGGTTGGTATGATGCTTGCTTTAATGGTGCATTTTAATAGAAATTGCTTATGTCTACTGTAAAGAAATTTTGCGAATTGCATGCAAAATAGACATAATTTTTATACATAAGATGGATGAGTAATCGAGTCGTGCTAATCATAGTCAGCAGCTGTGGAGGAGTCATTTATTTTGCGGTAGCTCCGAAAAGGCCCCAGCGTCGGGTCCCAAGCCTCGGCGTTGCGTACAGCTCGTCCCCTATCTAGAGAGCTCCTGGTCGGCCGCGGTCCATGGCTCCGCCTCGGTGTCTCAATCGACAGGATGACATCTTTCTCTTTTTTTCAAACTCTCTCCATCTCTCTCCCACCCTCCCTTTCTGTCTTTCTTCCTTTTCTTTTTTTATCTCTTCTTCACCCCCACTGTCCCTCTCTGCTTTAAAGGGAAAGTATTTTGTGCATGCACCCTCCTCTCCTAGCGGACCCCGTCTCCTCCTCTCCTCTCGTCCCGTCCCTCTCGCCCCCGCCGCCGCCACTTCTCGGTAGGCCGACAAATAATGAAATCCCACATTTACTGAATCCTTTCGACCGTCAGCTCCCCCGACATGGCGTAAAAGAAGAAAATCCGGCGGTGCTTGTAAAAGAAATCCAGTCGTCTGGTTCGTGATTACCGGGTAGACCAAACTCTTAGCTAAAATGGTGTCGGGTTTAGCTAAAACAAGGCTTTATCTCCGAGAATCTTAAAGGTAACGACGCACGCAAGTGCAACAGCTGGATGTTACCTGGGTACGCATGACGTCCACACCAAACTCCATTCAAAAAATCTGAAATTTCATGTTTGCTTGTTTGTCGATTGAGGTTTATGCTGTTATTACACCGAACAACAGTAAATAATCCCTATATGAATAGTTTCCCAAGATTCGGCTTGCGTTCAATACATCAAGCAGTGTTTTATTGATAAAAAATATGCACCTTTAATACCAACATCTTTTTTTTTCCTCCTAAGGGTGGGCAATAGAAAATGTAAATGTCATAACTCATGACGTGAATGCATCATAAGGTATATATGAAAGTCGCCTGCTACATATTTAGTGAAGAGAAGCAAAGTTAATCCAACCTGTTCAGAAAACATACATACATTAAGTATTCAGATCCCTTCACTTTTTGCACAATTCAATAAACCAAACTGCAAAAGTATTCAAAGTCAAAAGCAGAAGTCTCATTTACATAACTGTCTAAAGTCTTTGCTGTGTCCAGATTGTGTGAAGGTGCATCCTGTTTGATTTACTATCACCAATCACCCCAAAAACCTCCATGACCGTCATGGACCGTCATGGTTCAGACAAAACCAATTTTACAATATCTTATCGTACCAATATACAGATTATGTTCAATACATTTTTTACAGTATTTGTGCATTTAAATCTGCTGCAGAATAAAATAAACAAAAACAGACTAAAAAAAGAATTCTATTACTGTTTTCTTTTACATAACCTACAAGTTAGTCATTTCTACTTATCTCCTTTGACACCATCACTGTCAGTCAGATTATTATGACAGCTAATATCACAGGAAATACTATTATTATCATCGGCCATGACGGTAGAAATGACTGACAATGAGATATTAGTAACAACTGCAATATCATGCATCACATTCACATGTATTCCAAAAGCAGTTATGACCAATTCAATCCATTAAACAGAAGATAAATGATGAGAAAATGAACATTAACATTAAGGGTTGTTAACCCCTAACCCTGAAATGTAAAACACTACGCTCAACTGGTATTCATAGCCCTGATTTGAATCTGAACACTCTGTAAGGATGTGCAGAAAGTCTGAAAATAGAGAAACAAACTTGTTTTCATTGTCTTTATTTTGCTTTTACAGTGAATTCAGACAACCTGAACTCTAAATAACCATAAAATACTTAAAAAGTACTACAATTAATATTTTTTTCATATAACATCGGACTTGGCTTTTCTGAAGTACATTTCTATTTTGTATAATAATTCATTGTAGGACATAAGTTTCCTCAAAAACAAGAAGCTAATATTTATCTTTTAACACACATTCTGCATTGAAACATGGCTTTACAGTGTTCGATATAGCAGCACACGCTAATTCAGTGACAACGAAAAACCCAAACCCACAAAAGATAATACTTGGTGATCCTCACGTGAGGCATAATTTATGACTTGTACTGTTTCTAAATAGATAAAAAAACAACACTTCTTCTACCACAATTGAATAATATCAAGAAATTCACTTTTGTATCAACATCTTTCTACTGCAAAAATCACCAATTCATCAGCATCAAGATATTTGCAGGAATATCAGCAAAAAACAGTAAGAATGGCAAAAAAAAAGTGGCTTAGATGTCACAGGGTGAATAGGTATGAACTCACTCCCTGTCAAGTGCTGTGTAAGTTTGTGACTCTTTAACAAATACAAAAAGATGTCATCTGCATAAACTGAGTGAAAACCTTTGAGCCAGAGCTGTTAATGCTGGTTAATAGATATTTAGAAATGTTTTACAGATCAAACCTTTTCCAAACTGACCATCTGAATCTGGACCACAATCCAGACGTTGATTATAATTTAAAAATCAATTAATCAGCATTAATTCATCCCCCCATCCCCCCTAATAATTGCTTGGTCCACAAAAGGAGAACCACTGATAATTCACAGTCAAGAAGCTCGAGTCAGTGACTTTTTGTTGCACTTTTCCCTCAGTAAATAGGATGTGGCAATCCAAATCTTTTGTATTTGTGTTTTATAACTGAGCATTCATAAAAGATTTACACACATTTCCAAAGAAACCCCTCAAAATAAAACATAGCTGCTTTCAACATCTAGAATATTTAAGCCATTTGAGTCATATATCATCGTGTCTGTCCTCCAAAACATGATCCACTCTGTACTTGCTGTCATACTGGTTGTTCTGCTTCCAATATAGTTTTAAATACTCATGAGTGATTTTATATATTTGTGTTGCTTGTGTACACGAGTTATCAGTTCCACAATCTGATTGTCTTTTAAGGTTCAGACCACATCTGAAAATTAGCATAACTAGGTTAGAGAATAATATTGTGGCCTTCAGAATAAAAGCACTTTCACACAGAATAACTGATCCGAGCTGTGGCTGCTGAACAAAATGTCCTGACTTTACATGCTGAAGTTCCCCAAATCTGGTCTTTTTTTTACCATCAAGTGATTTAGCTCATATTTTTCATGGAGGTGTAGACAAACCAAATCAGCTCTTTTCTGGGTTCTAGATCCGTCCTAGATTCACATTCGATCCTTGTAATTTGTGAACCATCAAAATAAAATGAGTGAATCTCACTAAATCAGAATTAAACATTAAGGCCTGTAAAGTGAACACAATAAGACTGATCTGATGTGATGTGAACATTGGGCGTCACTGACAAGATGTTTGTTCACTTCCTACAAAACAGAACCAGGCTTTGCTGAGGTCACTTTTTTTTTTAGCTCTGAACCGTATTTCACAAACACACTGGTAACTATTAATTTATTATCCAAACAAACTGCTAATTTTCAGTTGATTAACTAATTGTTTTAGCTCCTTACATAATCAGTTTAGACAAACATAAAAACAGTGTCTTAATTTAAATGATTGCACAAATGAACAAATCTATGAGTGAGGAGAGGCACAAACTGGAGCTAGAAACGTCCATGATACTATGCTGTCATAATTTGAATCCCCTACTGTTTGTGAAATGAATCAGGGCACAGAAAATTGACCTCAGGCAAATGCTGATCTCTCTACAGGAAGAAAATAATCCACCAGACTGTCCAGACTCACGATTTGGAATTGCAAAGTTGCCATTTTTGGTCATTAAACTTTCTTTTCTTTTTTCCTGATGTCGTCTTCCTCAGTTCAAGTCACCAGTCCACAAAATCTACCGTCGCCCTTTACCATCAAATAATAATAAATAAAACCACGAAGGACGTATTGCTTGACCCCCAGCCGGCTCACTCCTGACCTGTCACTGCGTCTTCATGGTCTTCTCCCGCTCGGTGGCATCCAGGGCGGCCATGTTCTGAGAGGCGGTGATGAGGTGCAGGACGCTGATGCCGGACTTCAGCAGGCAGATGGTCCCGCAGAGGCCCTGCAGCCAGTAGAGCCAGGCTGGAGCACAGAACCACAGCAGGTCACATATATATATAAACAACATTTAGTAAGTGGTTCATGAGACACCAGCTGTAGGGACATTTCAGTCTTATTAAGGGACACACGTTTGACCACCGTTATTACAGCCGTGTTTTATTGTATTGTCATTTTTCATCTTTATCATTTAACATCTTGATGTGAAATGATTGATGTTACGGCCGATCACGATCCTACATTATTCACTGGTTTTGATCACTGCAGCATTCAAGTAACCCAGGCAGTGTTGGAAACACCATCTTCCTTGTGCCTCCTGTCACTGGCTTTATACAAACGTTAATATAATACAAGATCAGTGAAAGCAGAAAGAGTTTGTGCAGTGTTTTATAATAGATCTAATCAGACACACTTAAAAAACTGGCCATCACAGAGAGGTAGTTTAAAAACATAAAAACAGGTCTTCAGACAATGTGTCCTGCAAGGCGTTCACAGTGTTGCACTCGGTTGTTCTAAACCTGGCAACTTAACATCCTGCATTAAAACCTGCAGTCTGTGGATGTTAATTGGGGCTCTGGCGTGTTAATTACAGCAAATCGCAGCTTGGGGGAGGAAAGGAAAAAAATCTTACCAGCGGGTTCCTGGATGTGATAGAGAACGTAGAGCAGGCAGAAGAAAAGCTCGTTCCCTGCACACATCACAAACAGCACTGGCTGCAGGACAAAAAAACGGAATCAGTGTGTTTCTCCTGAATTTTAGATCAGAACAGTTCTAATTATACAAAGATCCTAAGTGACAGAGAGGCAGACAGAGCTCCTGACCTTAGATGTGTAGTAGAGTCGGAGGATGGGGTTTCCGGAGAGGTCGATGGTCTTGTGACTGGCTGAGCCCTTAACCGTAGAGCTGAGGGAGACAATGACAGAAATGCTGAACACACATGTAGAACAGACAATGAGATGTACACAGTACAAAAAAGGCTTATGACAGAAGCAGACAGACCTGTCAGACTAAGCTTCAAGCTGCATCTGCTCAGGTTAAATGCAGCTTCAGATGTTAGTTCATGGTTTAAAAGACTAACTGAACCTGGATGTTATCGAGGCTGATCGTGACTTCTGTCCAGACAAATTATTGTTATAATACAAATAATCTGCAGGTAAATGCAGAGGAAGAATCAAAGACGAAACCTGTTTGTGTACTGTCACCAGATGGTCTGAGCTCTTGACTGACTAAAGAGATTTTTTGAATGATACCTTCCAGGAATATTTATCCAGGGGGTTGAATAAAATCAATAAAGAGGCGTTAAAAGGGTTGATGTACCTGTGCAGGTGCAGCCAGTGGCTGGCGATGTCCAGACACATGCTGAGCTGGAACAGGAAAGTGTAAGAGGGGTAGAGCAGAGACAGGTTCACCAGCAGACACATGGTGGCACAGCGGTCTGTCAGCATGTCCAACATAGCTCCGAACTTGGTGGCTAAAGGGAAACATCAGGGGACAAAGAAAATGGAATACATGTTATCTGTAGCTAAACTACAGACTAAATCCTGAAGACCTGATCATTATGTTCCCAACAACTACAACAGGGATGGAGGCTTTAATTCTAAAGGTCCGACTGTGACAAGTCATATTTCAAGGAGAATATTATCGGTGGCCTTTGAATCCTTTAAAAAATGACTTAATGGAAAAACTGACATGAAAGTTACTCAAAAATGTGTATGAATTACATAAGAGTTCCTTGTAGATACGCACACTGATTAAGGGCCCGTGCAGCATGACCGTCAAAAGCATCAAGCAGAGCACTGAGCAGGTAGCAGAAGACCGCGGGCCATGGACAGCAGGGCATCAGGTAGAAAGACAGCAGGGCCAACACCACACGGGCATAACCTGCAGGGACAGAGGACAGATTCACAAAAAGACACACGTACTTTAACTGAGGCGTTACTACGGGTTAGTTACTAACTGAAGACTGGTTACATCTGTGTTCCCCAGGAATTTAGATTTTTGGTCTTAAGAAAACAAATCCCAGTCTGCTGGTGACACATAATAATACTTCTTGGAGTATGAGATGAGAGCAAGTGAATCAAAAGAGGGATTTTTCTTTCTCAGATAATTTCATTTGGATAGTGTTAATACATTTGAACTGGTGTACAGCTCTATAAAACACTATTTGCTATATTTGGCACTTTTTTGAATGGGGTTTGGTCTGACTTAGAACATCCACTGTACTTTGCTAACGCTAAGCTAGCTACATGTTAGCAGAGACGGTAAAAGAAAAACTCACCGATCAGATTAGGAACGAAGAGGAAAATGTTTTCCTGCGCCATATTTGAAGTCTGTGGTGGGTTTTGGTTGAAGCACGACGTCTTACTGAACGTACGGAATAAGTCGTATTTCACGGAGAAACTGTACTAAAGACAGTTGAATTTGGTTAAAGATGACTTCCTGTTTATGCGTCAGGCAAGCGTGAAAATTTAGAGCACGACTTCCGGTGGGATTGTTTTCAGAATAAAAGTCCCGTCTTGACAAATAGTAGTGCAGTACATTTTTTGCCTTGCAAACGATTAAGCAACAAAAATAATACATGTAACACATTTACATTTATTCTTCACCTTAATATAATACATCTAACCTAAAAATAAGATAAGAAAAAAAGAAAAAAAGTTCTTTCTCATGTATAAATACAATATAAATTAGAGTTAATGATCACCATGATCTTTTTTCATAAAACAGAAACACAAATCATGCATTACATGAAATGTCCATTTTGCTATGCAGCAAACCTGGGACTATTCTGGGACGGCTGGGTAAATAAAAAGTTCCTGTATCCTGACACTAAGTTAGTTTATATGAGAGCTAAGGGAATAAAGCAGATTTTTGCAACAGAGTAAAATAATTACGCCTTTCTATCATGCACTACTTTACTTTCATTTCTTGATGGAAATGTACTTCCACAGTAGCCAAGGAAGTAATTACACTTCTACACAGCTTCAATAGTCAAGGTCGTATAATTTAATAATTTAAATTTATTTAAAGCATGTGCTGTAAATAAAGGTGAATGTACTCATTATGCAGAATGGTCCACTTTACAAAAAAATCTGTCATTGGATTGTAATAAATTCATTTACATGCAAGGTGGAGCTAGTTTCAGTTACTTTACAGTAGACCAAATGACTCAGAGTCATTCATTTATAATAACTGATACTTTATTGATCCCCTTTCATCCCTAAAAATTGTTATCTGGACAGCTGCTAGACCTGTGTCAGCACAACTACAGGGTTTTGGTGTCTTGTCCACGGACACCTTGACATGTAGCTTGCCGGGACTGAGAATCAAACTGCTCACCCTTGGGTTGGAAGACGGCTGCTCTACCCACTGAGCTATCATGCCGTCCTGTCTATTGTGTTTTTAAATAAAGGTAGTTGATTAAAAGTACAACATACAGTATCTCCATCTCCAGAGAAATACATGATAGCAGAAAAGGGAATTAATCAACTAAGAAACTGAAGCACAAAAGTGTTTTATGATAAAGTTCTTGAACATGTTTCACCACCACTTCAAAACTACAATAAAAACCTAACACGTCTGTTTTTGTTCATTTATTTCTCCAAAATTATTTTGTTACATTTCTGTACATCTCAATTTTTTTCCAACACACCTTCAAACGTTTTACATTGAACCTGAACATTTTAAACTCGGCCTCCTGCTTAAAAAAAAAAGAAAAAAGAAGACTGAAATCCATCCACGTCTCAAACATCCATCCCACCCTTCACGCAAACACTGACTCTCACTGCAACAGTATCCTCCATAATCATCATCATCATAGCTGCTCCTGTCAGTTTAATAACCTGCTGGCCACAATCAACACCACAGTCAGGGGGTGAGTTATAGGTGGAGGCACGGTGTTTTCTGCCTTTAGGTACAGAGGCAGTAACACTGAATCCCACAGAAACATTTAAAACTGCACCGGGGAACTTGTGGACCCAAACGGAAAAGTGCAACATCTTGGGAAATGTATCTGTTGGGTCGAGGCTAGAAGCAGCACTAGTTACATTTACACCTTTTACCACAGAGGGGGCGTTTGTATTTTTGTTTCCTTCAGATAAAAATCTGACCACAGGTCTCAGTGAAAGTTACATTTTCAAATGTCGACCTGTTCTTGAAGGCACCACAGGACCTTTGAGAAATGTTTCTTCTCCCTCCTGTATATGACATGATATAATTAGTTGATTAATCACTGTGATGTTACACAGATTCTCTTTGGGTTTTGGACTTTTAAGCACAAAAAACATTTGAAGAAGTCATTTTGTGCGTAGCTGTTTACTGAATGAAGAAAACTATTGCCAGATTGATGTAGTCCTGCTACTAGTCACTGATTAACCTGCAGCATCAATGAATCAATATTTTCATCTGTGTGAAAATCTAAATCAAAGTTTCAGTGTCTGAGGTGACTCAAATATATTCACTTCACAATGATATGAAAGTGAAGCTTTTCTGACATTTTATCCACCAAAAAAAAAATCAAACAGAAAATTTCCCAAAATGTTCCCTAGATGTTGGTGAATCCAACATTAATTTCTGATCCACAAAGACTTTTATTTTGGACAAACTTACAACAACTACTGTTTGAGGTGTCTTGACCTAATCTTCCTCCCCAGCGCAGCTTTCATTGGCAAAAACATAAATTCAGGAATGATCAGCACTGAAAGTTATTTTACAAAACAACACATTAAAAAAGAAAAAAAAAGTTGGCAAAATGAAATCTCACAGTTCAAACTTTTTTTGACAATTAGAGGAAAGGGAGAAGCACAGTCCATCCACCCCCAGCCAGCAGATTCCTACCAAACATTTCCATCAATAAAGACCAGTACAACACGTTGTTTGACTTGTTTTCACACACTCAGTGTCTCTTAGTGTCTCCGCTCGGGATTAAAGTCCAGCATGTCCTGTAGTGATGTTGTCAGCAGTGAGAAAATTAAACAGAAATTATACAGTTTCCACTCTGAACTTGCTCACTGAAGAAGGAGTTAGCGAGGACGTGTGTGTGTCCCCCTCCTGCTCTCATTCAACACTTAATGTCAACATTTGCACAAAAAAATGAGAAAGAAACATCAGATTTAGCAAAAGTCAGCTTTTTGTTTTTTTCAAATCCACTCAAACATTCTTTTACTATCAGTGCAAATGAGGTAGACATGACAACTAAAGACAGCATCAGATCACACTCGGGTCGACTCTCTGCAGCACTGATGGAGACTCACTAAAGAAATCCTGAATTATTCTCCACCTGTCGTGACCTGTGAGACGCTGCAGAGAGAGACCACATGATTTTTCTACCCATTCGAACTGTGCAAAATCAAATGATGAGGTGTTTACATAGGAATTAGATCAGGAGTGGATCACTCTTATGGAGAAGCTAATTATTCAAAGTTAAAATCAGAAATGACCACATGTAGAAGTTGTGTCAAATTAATTTTAAAAACCTGTTAAATTCAGAAATTATGAAATCTCTATTTTTTATTAAATGTTATATCATTCAGGTTCACAGAATTTCTTTCATATTATTCATTTCTATTGGAAACTTTTACTTCACTACTTCTGCTTGAAAAACGATCAAAGCTATTTTGATAATCAAAAAATAAGCCAGTCATTTTCTAAGCAAGAATTGAAATTGTGATTGACTTTTGAAAAATGTTCAATAAAAAAATGGCAAATATGAAAAAATATTTTCCTAAATCCTCCAGTATTGTGGAAATGAATGATAAAATAACATCAAATAAATATTATTTCAGTTTTATCATTTGCTTATATACAGTATTTTCCTCGTGGTCATTTATGTAATAATATCTTTATCTTATTCTGAACAGCTTCTGGGTGCCATATTCTGCAGATTACAGTGTTTCTGGGAAATATAAAATACAAATAAAAACTAAAATCATGGCACCAAATGTAGTGAAAGAATCTGGAAATACATCTGTTATTCAGCTCCACGTTTTAATACTGGCACAAAAATAAAAAGTAAAAAGTAGAATGCAGCCGTGCCCAGAACTGTAGACTCCTACCCTGAGACCCCGACAGGAATGCTGGGAAAGGTAGTCCTTTTGCCTTTCTTACAAAATGTTATTTTTATAGCTCTATCACAGTAACATTGCGTTTATTCCCCCACCTAGTGGTCAAAATTGGCAATTACATTTTAAAAACTTAAAAATCAGCAAACATAAATATTCCAGCTGCAGTAGTAGTAATAATAATGACAGCATCTATTTTTCTGCATCTAGTACAAATGGGTTTAACTCACGTGACAAAATAATCATTATTATTACTCTAACACAGTCTCAGAGTTAGTGCTTCTATGTACACTGGTAAGTACAATGCAAGTCAAAAGTGTTTGGACAGTGAACAATCTTGAGGATACCTGCTACATTTACACAGGTGCCTTACATTTATATGCATTTATATAAATAGGTAGTGTGCATGTTATTCATACAAATGTTGTCTGTACATAAGTTCCATGCACTGAATTGTACTAATTTGTAATGGACATGTACACCTTATCTACAGATGCAGACAAACTGTGGGGAGACGGGTGCAGCGAAGCTGTCGGCACTGTGCGCGCACACACACACTTTCAGCAAGATCGCATGTGGATTTAGTACTCGGCTCACTCAAAAATACTCTCTGGCAGCATCCCTTTAAAGGATCAACTCGACATTTGGGGAGATTTTCTTATTTGCTGTTTCATCACATTTTAGATGAGAAGTCTGGTGTTGTGCGAGAGTCATTTGGCAGAAACTGCAAAGTCACTTACAAGTTACTCCTACACACACCGGGGGCAAGTGTGTCAGTGTCTTGACCAAGGACACTCTGGCATATGAACAGAAGGAACTGGGGATCAAATCATCAAGCCTGATGTAAACACCCTGACTAATAATACATGTTTCTATGGCAGTAATTTAGTTTCATATGTCAGGGATTGCACGGGTTCCCCTCACTAAAAACATACATCCCTGATGTGATAAATTTGACTGTGCACTCTAACCTGAGTTTTATTCAGAGGTGAAAAAGTGCCCAAAGCTGTGAAATCCCTGCAACCAGTTATATTTTCTTACCATACAACTCCAGTGCAAACTGCTAGTAACTGCCTTTAATATCTCATTCTTTATTTCTGAACAGTAAATGTGAGTTTGAAGAAATTTGAAGTTGTTCAAAGTGTTTAAGCTTAAAAAAAAAAAAAAAAAAAAAAAAAAAAGAAAATCTGTATTGAGAACCCATAGGTCAAACGGATTCCTTTTCTAACTTGAGCTAAGACAGAAAACAAGCTCATTTCCCCAAAATGTCACAATGTTCCTTGAAAAGATTTAGAGGGCAGTGGTAGAGTTGTCCTGGGTCAGCCCAACAAACAAGATGGCAGTGTGTGTGTTTTTTTTTTTTAAATCATCATATACAGAAACTTATCACTACAAATAAAAGAAATGTGTTTTCAAGAAATCTTCCCTTGGTTGTCTCCTGTGCTGTTCCTTCACCCCACCCCCAACCAGACCTTGCTGAACGTATGAAACACAAATCAAAAATTGGGTTTACAATTTGCCATTATTTACATAGTTACAGTGGTTTTTTTAAGCACCGCTAGCCAAGTGGAAGCTCCACAACTGTCGCTCATTGCTCAGTTCGATACAAATGAAACACCGAAACTTAAATTGAAACTTTAAACCTCCTCGGTGACGCCGAACACCAGGAGGTTTAGAAAACTGGTCCTGCATTTAGACCTCCTCACTACAACATCTGTGCAATGGATTCAATGTGTTAAAAAATGAACAAATGCACTCCACCTTTCTGTCTTTCCTTTTATGTTGTGACTTGTTCATTTTGCAACACATGGCTTATTTTCATGTGTGGATTATGCGTCTCTTTGTTTCATCACTGTTACAGTGCAACAGTGATTCTCTGGGGTTTTAATATTTTTGTGTTATGTATAATACAGTAAATTCTGCTGCTTATTAAGAACACAGGCAGCTCTGCGGTGACTCATTGAGCATCCTCTCTTTCTTTGCTTGTGCATGGAGAACAGCGCACACTTGAAGAAAGGAGATCTTAAAATGTATATTTGTAAAATTGGGGTATTTTTAAATCAAACAGCTGATTTACTCTGCTCTAGCTCTCGGAAGCCTCTTAAAATCAATTAAAACTTACGACTAACCTCTCTTTCTAAAATGAGCGTAGCTCTGCCTCCGTCCTGTGTTTGATTGGAATACCTTATAGCCCTGTTGGATGGTTTTCTTTAAAAGAAGCAGAACGCAGCTCAGAGAACCCGGGTGCTTTCATGAGTAGGAGAGGTGAGAGCCATTGGAAATGTGAGAAGTGACTGATGTGCTCCGGCTGAGACCTCCATCGCTCCCTCCGCTGCCTCCAGGCCCACCAGAGGCTGTCCTCCTCAGCGGCTGGGGGCTGTTCCTGAGAGCCATAAGAGTGGGGCCCCTGACACTCAGACCCCCGCCTCCATAGCCTCCCTGTGATGATGAAGACGACGAGGCAGAGGAATGAGGAGAGGAGGAGGAGAGAGAGATCGGGGGAGGTGGAGGTGGGGGAGGCAGGAGAGCCAGGGACTGTGAGGAGGCATGGGAGGAGAGGTGGTGGTGGACCTGGGAGTGATGCGAGTAGTGACCACCTCCTCCCACCCACTCCCTGGACCGTTCACGCTCCCGCATGTCACGGTCGTGGCTGTCGCGGTAGAGCTGCGGCGTGCTCTGGTGGTGTTGATAGTGCTGGGGGAGGTAGTGCTGCTGGTGATGGGAGGAAGAAGAGACGGAAGAGTGGACTCTGCCACTCTTGTTCAGCTCGCTGTCCCTGCCCAGGCCGTGGGAGGAGGTGATGGACTCGGCCCGGTTGAAGCCTCCTCCAGTGTGTTTCTGACTGTGCCAGGACGGAGTTGCCACTGAGTTCTGCACGCTGTGGCTCCAGTGGCTGCCTGAGCGCGGTACGGGCCGTGATGGCCAGCCGCTGGAGCCCGACGAGGGACTGGGTGTCGGATAGCCCTGGTTGAAGGCCTCGGCTGGGATGCCAGTCAGCGCCATGTTGCTGAATCCAAGTCGCATGCTCTCCGAATCGAAGGCCTCGATCTCATGAGCCTGACGCTCGAGCAAAGTGCGGATTCTCTCTGAGCGCTCATTTTGCAGAGAGAGCATCTCCTCCTCAATCTGACAGACAACAATAGATATTATGAGCATTAGCACTGGATTCAATCAAACAGCAGTTTCCAAGATCCATTAGTAGTTGCCAATTAATCTGTAGATAATATTAATTCATCTCAATCTAAATTAAAGCAAACAGGACACACACCAAATCACAAGTAGGTCACAATGAAGACACTGATAAAAACCAAGTGTGCAGTGGAAACAGACCTTTACAGTGTACGTGGTCTAACCTAGGACATGTTGACAAACGCTAAAATAACCTGACCATCAGAATAAACCAGCAGTAGATATTATAAAACGCACTGTAGTTTATACAGTGTTAAGAGGACATCAATGAGCTTGCAGGTGTCCATACCCTTTGCTCCAGCAGTGCTCGGCGGATTGACACCCTCTGCTCCAGGTCCTTCACCTCCCGTTCGTGCTGGGTATCCGTGTGAATCTTGATCTTGCTCTGGTAGGCGTTGAGCAGCTCCAGCTCCTGCTGCAGCTGCATCCGCAGCACCTGGTACTCAGCCTCCTGGGTCTCATCCAGCCGCAGCTGCGGGAACAAACAGGGACGAGCCTCGGTATCAGTAGAGCACAATATGTTCAGCCAGTTTGTGAACAAATCTTACTTGCTAATCTGACTAAATTAAGAGCAAGATTAGCAAATGTTACACTGGAGAATTCACTGGTCTCACTCACTGGGTGTATTGGTGAAAATAAAAACCAGAGAACTGAAGCTGGTGACTATTGTTTGTCTACACAAACTTAATCTTCTAAATTACAGTTTGTCATTTAGCCTTTATTTTCAAACTGGCAGCTTTGTTACGATTAACACAAAGGCGGTGTTGGTTATGTAGTGGATAACGTGTTAAGGTGTAGGTGCAGCTTTTTAGGTGTAGAAGGTGCGCGGAGGTTTCCTTGCCTTACTCACAGCCTGTGTGGACAGCATGTCGTTGATGGAGTGGTCATATTGCTCAGCCAGGATGGCCAGCTTACGTGTTTGCTCCTCTTTGAGGCGTTTGAGGACGGCTTTGTGGTCGGATTTGGGAGTGCTCTCCAGCAAGTGGTTCCTCAGGGCTTTGTACTGACGAGTCTGGATCTTACAGGTCTCCTGGAACTGGCGCTTGATCTGCAGCTCTTTGCACTGAAACAAGGTTAGAAATAATTAGGCACAATCATTTAACATCACAACTGCTCATTGACGATTACGTCCATTTCCTGGACATACAGAGATTATGTGTGTGTTTTCTCTTCATACCTTGAGGCTCTTGGGCTGCTGTCTGACCTCCATGGCATGTTTCTGTCGAAGTTCTTGTTCACGGCGGTTGTTGTACTCCATCTGGTTGGTCAGTTCGGTCTGATGCTGCGTTCGGATCAGTTCGGCCCGGGTTCGTTGCACCGAGCTCAGCTGCCTGAACTCCAGCTCTTGAGTGGACTCGTGGTGCCGCAGAAGCATGGCACACTCCAGATCCTTCTGGGTTTGCTTCTTGTTCAGGTCCTGGAGAATGATGAGACAAGTCAGCACAAATCCAGGTGAAGGGAGAGAAGAAGATGAAGAAGGAAAATATAGGTCACATCACAAATATGGGTTAGCTTACTTCTAACAAATGCTACGGTGCTGACATGTTTCTAACCTGCATGGTTACATGATTTGAGAAAAACAAACTGAGACTGGTGCAGTAACCGATGAAGCGGGGCAGTGGACGGATCAAGGCATCATCATGAAGGATTCATACATGGAGAACAGCCCAAAGTACAGGGTGGGCCATTTATATGGATACACCTTAATAAAATGGGAATGGTTTTTGATATTAAAGTCCTGTTTG
>JAUYWH010000026.1:4218036-4237740 GCA_034779795.1 Ctenopoma multispine
CAGTGTCCGACATCGTTTTAGCATAGTTACACACCGATGCAACGTTAATTTTAGTGACCTCCGACTGGCGTAGTCGGCAGCAGTGAAGAGAAAGTTTCATCAAATCAAATCAAACTTCCTGTTTCTATAAGTATAAAAATATAAACATATAAGATAAATAACATTAGAAGTTAAAGTAGACTTATGTACAATGTGTAATAGTCAGTAGTGCAAAACCCATTAAGGAGGTGTGTTATAGAGTGGCTTATGATGAAAGGGAAACCTGACTAAGGTTATAGGTTTTCTTAAGTCGAACCCTAATAATCTCTATGATCATTTGGATTTGGTTTAAAGGGGTTAAAGTGTTTTAAGTGTTCTAAACTGATCAAATAGCTAAACATAGGAAACTGACCCTTAATTAAGTATATATAGTATATATAGAACATATAATACATATAGATCACAAATCTGAAACTAGGTTTTATTCATTGTTTAGGGCCTCTGCTGTGTGTTTCTGTAGCTGGACCTGTTGGGAAACACCTGGCTCTCACCTGATACTGATTTGTTGCCTCGGGTGTTCAGGTGATCAACAACGTGACGTTTTATAGAAACATTTTCCTTTACTTTGAAATGTTTAGGCTGAGTTTTCACTGTGAAGATTATTTTACAGAAAAGATGCTGTGAATGACCAGAAAAGCAGTTTTTCAGATTATTAAAATAAAATGTTCCCCGATGTTTCAGTCCTGACATTCTAAGTATCTGACAAATCATTAATAAAATGTCTGATTAATGTTTTACATTTATAGTTTTAATAACAAACCGACACGATGACTGGGTTTCATTATAATTTTAACCCATTTCACGTGAGTCATGGAGGTTGAACCATGATCTCACCAACTCTTGTGGAGATTTTTAACAACAAACAAAAGTTTTTGTGAGTTCTAGCACAAACGCTTGAATGCTGCTAGAAAAGAAAAAAAAACTTTTTACATACATTACATTTTCATAGCTTTAAAGTAATGTGACTCAAATCTTTTAATAGGCTACAGACATTTGGGTGATGTGATACAAAAGCTGATTTTTTTTCTCATATTACAGATCTCATGCTTTATTATTAAACCCAAACATCTTTTCTCAGTGTAAAGCTAACACAAACGAATAAGCTTTGCTACCATACAGCGACAGATCAACTGTTTCATTGTGTGTGTGTTCAGGTCATTGAGTTCAGACTTCAGTTTGCATGATGAAGGCCCCTGTACCATCGATGTGTTGGACAGTTCTTCACTCTCATATCAGCAGTTCATTGAAAGGTATTTGTGACATATGAATGATATGATTTGTGTTTGAGTATCCACACAAACCAACTGTCAATTTCATTTGAAACCTCTCAGATGTTTTATTTAACTAGATTTCTGATTAATCATTTGGTTTGCAGAATAGATGTATGGGTGCTAAAAATACCTCAGTATTTTTTAAAATAGAGAATTTAATTTAAAATTCTACATATTGTATTTGTATTTACTCTTATTTTATCTAATAAAACAAGCAATATAGTAACATATAGTAAGTCTGTGTTACACCAAACTTAATTAAAAAATGTTAATAATTAATATATATTATTAATAATAGAATGTCTCTCTATGAGCTTACAGAAACTTTAGAATGGCTCCTGAAAATCAACTTTTAAGATACCAGGCAAAATCCCTTATTACATATAATAAGCAATTAAATTCAACTTTCTTTTTATAGCATCAAATCACAACACAAGTTATCTCAAGAGACTTTACAGTGTTTAAGACCAGACACATTATATAAACATGTAGCAGGGGTGTCCAAACCTTTTTTAAAGACGGATAGATTTGATGATGTGAAGATTCCTGTGTGTCAGAAAAATACACTGCTCAAAAAAATAAAGGGAACACTTAAACAACACAATGTAACTCCAAGTCACTTAGGAAACAACACTGACTGACAATCAGTTTCACATGCTGTTGTGCAAATGGAAGAAAACAGGTGGAAATTATAGGCAATTAGCAAAAGACATCCCCAGTAAAGCAGTGATTCTGCAGGTGGCGACCACAGACCACTTCTCAGCTTATATGCCGTCTGGCTGATGCTTTGGTCACTTAAATGCTGGTGGTGTTTTCACTTTAGTGGTAGCATGAGATGGAGTCTACAACCCACACAAGTGGCTCAGGTAGTGCAGCTCATCCAAAATGGCACATCAATGCGAGCTGTGGCAAGAAGGTTTGCTGTGTCTGTCAGCGTAGTTTCCAGAGCATGGAGGCACTACCAGGAGACAGGCCAGTACATCAGGAGACGTGGAGGAGGCCGTAGGAGGGCAACAACCTAGTAGCAGGACCGTTACCTCCACCTTTGTGCAAGGAGGAACAGAAGGAGCACTGCCAGAGCCCTGCAAAATGTCCTCCAGCGGGCCACAAATGTGCATGTGTCTGCTGAAACAGTCAGAAACTGAGCACGTGACAGACGTGACAGTCTGGAGACGCCGTGGAGAACGTTCTGCTGCCTGCAACATCCTTACGGCATGACCGGTTTCGCAGTGGGTCAGTAATGGTGTGGGGTGGTATTTCTTTGGGGGGCCGCACAGTCCTCCATGTGCTCACCAGAGGTAGCATTTATGCCATTAGGTACCGAGATGAGATCCTCAGACCTCTTGTGAGACCATATACTGGTGTGGTTGGCCCTGGGTTCCTCCTAATGCAAGACAATGCTAGACCTCATGGCTGGAGTGTGTCAACAGTTCCTGCAAGACGAAGGCATTGATGCTATGGACTGACCCGTCCGTTCCCCAGACCTGAATCCAATTGAGCACATCTGGTACATCATGTTTCGCTCCAACCCCTGGACAGTCTATGGTGCAACATGGGGGGATGCTTTAGTCCAGGTCTATTTGATTTCCATTGATAACTTTTGTGTGATTTTGTTGTCAGCACATTCAACTATGTAAAGAACAAAGTATTAATAATATTTCATTCATTCAGATCTAGGATGTCTTATTTTTGTGTTCCCTTTATTTTTTGAGCAGTGTATTTGACAGCAAAGGTTACATACACAATCCCTTTTTAAAACTATTTTATTATCACAATTGTGATAATTAAATTAATTTTTTTTTTTTTATATCTAAAGAACATTTATGATATTATGGCCAAGTCTGGTCTTGAACACAGGACTCCTGCACACAAGAGCATTTTCATTTTAATAGTCAAGCTATCAAAGAGGTGTGTTGCTGAACATGTCTGATATAGAGCAAATCAAAGATCATAAAAACACTTTCCAACGGTTTATAGAAGTTTCTTTCAACATTACAGAGCAAATATAATCTGAAAGATATTTGAATTACATATTTTGAGACTAACGTGGTAGTTTGGGGGCCCCCTAGTGGCCGCGGGGCCCCATGTATCTGCATATTGCAAGCAACGGTACTGTCCACACGTTAACGCAACACTGCTGATAAAAAGTTTTTTTCCATGTGTAGATTTGCATACAGCAGACCCGTCATCCTCAGAGGTCTGACTGATAACACGGTACGTAGCTAATGTATTACTTGTGTGTTTACTTTGCTTTGTTAAATGCCTGTAATAAACTCTTAACTTAATTCAAACATTACAAAATCGAGAATCTTTGCTGAAACACTTCAGATACTAATTCATTGCTGCTGCTGCTGTGTTAGACATACATAGTTAGATGTGCATGATAAATTCTTTACTGCTGCATTTGCTTTTTTCCAATGAAACAATCAAAGGAAAAATCCACTCAGTCACTCACTGCTTGTTGACCATCATTAAAGAAGGAATTTAGTTGTCCCTGCATTTCACTGATATCTGGACACAAAGTCACACTGTGTGTTTTCTGATTTGCTGAAAACAAACAAACAAAATGTTTGTTTAACGACACAATTTAACATTTAAAAACCTTATATCTGGAACATGACTAGTGTTGCAGATTTGATGTAGATACATACTGTAAATACAGCAGATGGTGGATTTTTCCTGACCTGCCTGCACACACTGTGGAGAGCAGTCTGTGGTTATCAGGGCATTTAAACAAAAATGTTTTTGATTTGCAAATAAATTGTGACCATTTCTGTATAAATATGGCAGAACTGTTGATGTTGGTCACTACGATCCAGCATGAACTGTCCTGACACCTTCAGACTGTGCTGTGTTACAGCAACGAGCAGAACGCTGCAGTTAAACTACAACATATCGACTTTGTTTTAGAAATTCAGGTTGTTGTGCTCCAAGTCAAGATTAATAGAAGAATATGGCGACCGGAAAGTGAGGCTGAGTACAGCTAACACTTACTCTTACAGGAAAGGTACGCATGTCTACACCCATCAGGCTCTGCTGTGATGAGCTGACAGTAACCCCTGTGTGCAGCAGGGATTTTTTTGATTTTTTATTTATTTGATGGCTGAACACTCACCAACTGACTGTGATCCATCTGTTCCAGTGGACGTCACTTTCCAGGAATATGTGAATGTTTTACTGAGGCCTCAGTCTACAGACGCCCTTGGCAGTGGTGAGTTAAAACCTCCTCTACCTCAGCAGACCTGTTTCCATGCTGCCAGGCACATCTGGCACACACGTGGTGTGCTGATAACAAATTTGTGTACAAGACATTTTATTTAGGTAACCACTTTGGACTATACACAAGTTTCTACCTCATACATCACGTGAAGAGCAGAACAACAGTAGTTTTAAACCCTGTATGGAAATCATGCAGACAACACTCTATGTAATTATGTGTTCAAGATGTCCGTGTTTCTGTCTTCTACAGACACACTGTATTTTTTTGGCGACAACAACTTCACAGAGTGGCACAGTCTGTTCGAGCACTACGAGCCTCCGACTTACGTCCTGCCTCACACCACTGGAGCCTACAGCTTCGGGATTGCAGGTCAGTGTTTGTTTTTTCTTTCCTATGTATTGTAGTTTTACTTCTTCAGCCTCTGAAGAGGAGTCAGGTTATAGACATGCAACCTGAACTGAGGAGTCACAAGGAGCTGTCGCTTCACTTTAAAGGGGTCAGCAGTGATCACCTGAGAAAAAACACCAGGGTCACATTGAATTGTAATAAATAAAGATGTTGTTTTACACATTTGGATAAAGTTCCATGTAGTTTCAAAGCTTCTTGGATTACAGGTGCTGGAACAGGAGTTCCCTTCCACTGGCATGGTCCTGGTTATTCTGAGATCATCTATGGCAGAAAGGTAAAACTTGCTTTTTTAAAGGTCATGACACACATTAAAACTGTGTCCACGCAGAACCCATCAGTGAATAGTCCAGAGTCCGGACTGTGTGCAGCTGCTTGTTTCTCTTCTGACACCTGAAAACCGCTGCTTCAGCATCACGTCTTTTATAGAATTTTTTTTTTCTTCTCGTGCCACAGCGTTGGTTTCTCTACCCGCCCGATAAGGAGCCGCATTTCCATCCAAACCGCACCACCCTGTCCTGGGTGTCAGAAACCTACCCCAACTTACCCGAGGATGAGGCTCCACTGGAGTGCACCATCAGACCTGGAGAGGTAAGAACGCTCGAATGAATTAATATTAATAGTTTTGTTTTTCAGAGGTTTAACTTGACACCTTGTTCCCGGAGCCGGCGAGGTTAGGACACATGTCATATACCAACTGTCGTGATGCCTTTCCATCAGGTGCTCTATTTCCCCGACCGCTGGTGGCACGCAACGCTCAACCTGGACACCAGCGTTTTTATCTCCACCTTCCTCGGTTGAGCTCCTCCTCAGCTCCACTGTATTTTTTAGAATTCATCACATCTTTAATGACGGATCATCAGGGTGAACACAAATCATTCCAGTGTGGATTCAGGGATTAAAAATCACATTTCAGGAAAAATATTAATTTATTAACATGTTTTTAAAAAAATGTTTTGTAGTAGTAATAATAATAATAATAATATGTAAGAAATGACCAAAGGAGCTAAAAGAGAGACAGCGGAAACAAAGAAAAGGTTCAGTTGTTCACTGATCAGCCACAACATTAATACTACGAGCTGGTTTGAATTGTGTGTATATAAAAATGGATAAACTATATGCATTGTTTTGAAATATTTTATTATTTTGTTGAAATGTCACGAAGTAATAAAGAACAAAACATTTGGTCCAGTCAGTGTCACATCAGCTACAGTTTCTGGAAGCCTGCTGTTTTTCTCTGCATTTATTTTACAGTTAGAAACAAAAGCATCATCTTACAGACTTCTTAGAATCGTCTCTGAATGTGGTGCTGGGTAAAGATACAGAAAATCCAAAACACACTTAGATGCGATGTTTCTTTTGTGAGGACACTTTCAAACATTGATTCTGTAGAGACGGATCTATAAACATCTTCCTGTGAAGAAAGATGTGATGCTTCAACTAAAAAACTAGTTTCCATAAAAATCAAAGAAGAAAAGAAAGTCATCAATTTGACTGATCCACAGCTAGATACTAATTATCACATTTAGCCAAAATAAGTGAAAACACACACCTGTAACTAACCAGCAACATGTCTTAATGGATTCATTTGATTTCAGTTTCCAGCATCAGAATGAAAATTCAGAACACGTGCATAACATGATGTCACGTAATGCTCCACAATGTCTGCGAAAAACACGCGACAAGCAAGAAACAAATGCTCATAAAGAAAGAAAATCTGACAACACATTGAAGTATCATCCAAATCTACTGATTCGTGTACAAAATAAAAACTTCCGCTGCCGTCAGGTTTCTTCAAACAACCAACACACGCACTGACAGTCGGGTCACAGGTTCCTCTTTCAGTTTGCCAGCAAACGTAACATTTATCAACATTCACACTGAGTTTTGGCATTTTGAAAGTATTCAGACTCATCTCAAGGAGAATTAAAGCAAACAGGCTGAACCACTGTATGTTCTGAAACCACTATCTACTTACCGTACATATGACTGATTGATCCTTAGATTCACAGCCAAGCTTGCAGTTGCTGTCAACCGAAGCCAATTTTTGCATTTCTGTCTGTATTTGTGAATAAATTTTGAATTTTAAATGGACTCAAGAACTGTACAGTCAGTCCTCAGACAATCTTATTTAATTGGTCACACAAGCTCAACAGATGATTTCTCAGCTCTCCATAAAAAGGTGCAAAATTGGATAGGTGAATAAAATATGGGACAAAAAAGAGGCTGCTACTCTGTCAGCTAGTTTAGTTCAATCCATGTCAAAGTATTGTCTTTGAAAGTGTGATGAAATCCTACATAGAATTATTATTAAAATGATCAGCAAAGCTTGAGACATGTCTTTCTCACCACTGTGAGGAACACAGAAATCTTAGTGCTCTTTCTCATTTACCTCTTTATTTAGTTTTTATGTATCAAAGGTTAAAAACAACTTTTCAGGAACTTTAAGATCTGATTACCAGAAAAATATATATTTCATGTTCATCAGACAACAGAACAGTAGAAAAATGGTCTGTTGTTCAACAATGGAAGAGAAAATCAGTTTTACTTACGTCAGAAGGTCAAAAGAAGCTTTGATTCAACATTAAATGATTAAATCACCTGGATTTTCACATTACTGCTTGTTCTTACCCAAGACATTGTAATGCTGCAACCCGATTTAGCACATCACTAGTTTGAAGCTAAGTTGTAGTTAATAAGAATTTAGTTTTTCAGTCTTAGTGATGATTCAGGAATACCTGCTCAATACCTGCTAAAGGGAAAGAAATGCACATCATTTAACCGTAAGCTTAAAACCTATTTATGTTGATTGTATAACTTTTGATTTTGTATGTTATCCACTTTTAAACATTATCTCCTATCTCCCTTGTTCTCCTTCTGTAAATTTAACATTCACTCCATCTCCACCAAGAGCCGCTGACTGTCACTAAAGCTTCAAACACAGCTGATCATTAAACTACAGCTCCGTCAGATTTAAAAGACAGCATGGTTTTAAACCAGTTTTAGATTGTAAGCTTAAATTAAAGCAACGACAGAGCAGCAGCCCCTCTGAGAGACTCAACAAACTGATTCTGTCTTGAATCAGAAACTGTCAAAAGTACTTCCCTCCCTCCTGTGGCTGTTCAGTAGTCTTCCACCCAGCCATTCTCCAAAATAAAAGCATCAATGACTTCCTTCAAGGCCAGGTTAGGGATGAGCTGATCTTGGGTCAGTGGAGTACGTGTCACGGGGTCAAAATGTCCGACTCGCTTAAGGAGAAGAACAAACAATCTAAGAGTTTATAAAACTGCAGTTTATCTCTAGTTAGAGAGTCGGGACACGTTTTATTTTACCTGCAGGTGCTCTTCAATGTCTTTTCGGTCATACGTGACACCACTGGGAGTGATGCACGGCTCCCTCATCAGCTCAAAGCTGATCTTCCCACACAGGTAGTCTGGAATTTCACGCTTCTGCCAAACACACAACAAATACAATGTTGTTGTTTACTAGTGCATGAAGGATTTACAGTCTGCTCGTTGCATCTGAGAGTGACACTAACCTTCCTCTTCTCGTCTACTTGACAGAACAGCTCCTCCATGTCTGAAAGGTATTTGTCCTGTGGAAACACACAGATCATAAATAACAATAGTGGCACACCGTACACAGAGGTATCAACTATCAGAGTGTCTTGATGTTCTTTACACATCATGTGGTTCTGTTGGCTTCGTCAGACTGCAACCTTCAGCAGCCCTGGAGGGGTTTCCAGCTGAGTCAGCACTTCAAAGTGTGCAACCACGGTTCTCTGGGGGAAAAACAGTGCGTCCCTCCCTACGGGTTGGGAGCCCGCTTCCTGATTGACAGGTAGATTGATGGTGGCGCCAGCAGTTATGTGAGAGTTTTACTGAACAACTGCGGTAAAGCTTTTGATTTACTGGTCACATTCTAGCCCTCAACCACCGTGTGTTCAGAAGAAGTGAGCATGTGACTGACAGCTTGAGATATTGAAAACAATAAGCTGAAATGAGTTCCTTCTATAGAGTGGCAAGACCCGTTCTTAAGGCTCTGACATCCAGAGGATCTCGGAGTAGAGCTGCTGCTGTTTCACATCAGTAAGAGTCAGCTTAGGCTGGTCGGGTACCAGTGATAAATGGATCACTGAAGACCAAAGACCTTTCCAAACTTATTGCAATTAAACATGTTGGTGTCATGTCGGAATAAACACCCTAGTCACTTTTATATGAGTGACGACTGTCAACATGATGGCTGCAGCAACACCAGCATCTAACATCGCTGCAATACGTTTAAATGAATGTTTTGCACAAAGAAAGAAACATTATCCACCTCAAATATCCATGAAATTGTTCTGAAAATACTTAAAATTTAAATCAAATAATTCAAAATTCAGTAAAGCTCAAAAAATCTGAATAAAAACATACATGCTTTGTGTGGATCTCGTTGAGTTTGTGCTGAATTCTGCTATCGTCAGACTTGTCGTCTTGTTTCTGTCTGCAGCCCTCCAGTTCTCTGTGGGTTAAGATAAAGTAAGATAAGATAAAAGACGTTATTGTCATTGTAGTAATACATGTATGTAAATGTAAGAGTAACAAAAAATGCACTGCACTAAAAATATAAATATAACAATATATATAATGGAACAGTTGTGCAGTGGAGCTGAGATTAGACACAGAGGCATACGCTCTTTTAGGATAAGCGACATGTGACATGTATCCCTCATTGCTAAACATCAATTTGGACCTGCCTCTTTTTCTCAGCGAGGACGAGTCTTGTGAGGTAGCCGTGCAGCTCACTCTCTTGGTTGATCCTCCTCTCCTCCATGCTGTTCCACCGCTTCTTCTTAGCTATCCTCAGAGCGCAGGGGATGTCGTCACCAAAGTTCAGCCGCTGCTCTTTTGCAAGGTTATAAGCTAGAAAAAAAACCCTTCTTATTTCATACAACATTCAGACAGCTGACGGGTTTCAATTAAAAAAATACTTTTTAAATGCATTAACCTACAGTACTGATCACCTCCACACTGTGCAGAACTCTGCTTCTACGCTTTAATCAGAAACATGAGCCATATCAACATCACACCCGTTCTGTTTAAATATCATCTCTGGTACCTTTCTGCAGGTTGCCAATCGCTTCATCATAGTTTTCCATCTCCAGGTGACACTGACCCATGAAGAAGTGAGCTTTGACTGACTGGCTGTCCAGCTCCAGAGCATGTCTGCTGTCTGCCAGAGCTTTGTCGTACTGCTGCAGCTTCACGTAGCACAGTGCCCTGTTAGTGTAGTACGCTGGGACAGAGGGGCTGTGAGCCTAAGAGGGGGTAAGAGAAAAGAAACCGTATGGCTGTAACGAACCAACATTTACAGTCCAGATACTAATCACAATCCGCTCAAGGTATGTGTCAATACCAATTCATTATCTGACACCAAAGCTCTCCTTTCTCTCAAATTTAAAATCTGTATACCTCACTGCATGGAGTGGAACCTTTCTTATGGTATGCTGTGGCACCAACTAATGATCAACCTTCCTCATCAGTTAACCAGTTTATTATCAACAAATCACTTGGTATACAAATGCTTTGCAGAACACGAATATTATTAATAATAAAACTGATGGGCATTAGCTGTAACACTATGGTAATCATGATCCTTTTAGGAGAAATCTTTAGACTTAAATGTGTTCCTTGTCATTGAGCACTGAGTTATTTCACATGTACCCCATCACCCTGTCATTACTATGGCTTTGCTGTAGCAGCCAGCAGCCTCCATGTACTTCCGGTTCAGAAAAAGGCGGTTGCCCTGCTCCTTCAGCTCCTGAGCCGACACAGAGGTGTTTTTCTCTGGACTCTCTGACATTTTGTCCGCCAGGCTCGCTGCGCCGCTGGCAGCTGCCTCTTCACTTTGCTTCCCTATCCTGACGCTAAGATCCAGCAGGCAGGGCAGAAACTGAGACAGAAAAACAAACACAAAGAGTGGCAAAATAATAAATACAACATAATGTTAAATATGGAAACAGCACACGGCTCTAAAATACAATCACACAGTAACCTTTGAGTTACCTTTGTTAGCATAAGCTGTCATCTATCTATCCTGGTCTGACATCATTTGTTCTACCTGTTTTTTTTAATGCATCATTACTGACACAGGTATTTGTGTCTGAACAGCCTCAGATAACTCACGTTACATTGAGATTTAAGCTGTCGCTGTTAGATTCATCAGTGCTAATGCGTAGCTAACGCCAGCTAGCTCCCTGCTATGACATCACCGTTTCCCACCTAATTCCTTATTTTGAGCTATGTTTCCGTGTTTTATGTAGCAGCCATTCTGAAATGATCAAACTGCTGTAATAACATTGACCAGCGTTTACTTCACTACGACACATTAACACTAAGCTAACCTGAGGTGTAACCACATACCTGCGGTTCCTGTTTGACACCGACTCCACCGTGAGGTGACTGTGTCTCTTGTGTAGTGACCGCTGTGTAAAAATGAGCAGGTTTAATGTCATTTAGCCAAGTGGCTAACTACCTAGCTACAAGTTGCACAGCAGACCACAGATGTTTTGGTTTTGATCGGTGACGTAAAACGCGTCATCAGGAGGCACGCCCAAAAGCTTAGGCTTTGGTTTTATTTTAAAAAGTTTTATTAGGACAAAATTGTTTTTTTTAAGGTAAAAATACTAGTTACTTTACTAATAAAGTTTTATTTATTGTTTTATCATGGGAAAGCATTTCCATCCAATTATTAAAACAGTGAAAGTTGTTATTATTAAAAGAAAATAAAGTAAAAAAGTAAAGTAAAATGTATTAATCAATAGAATCTTACAATGGCAGTGATTAAATAAATTAAGTAAAATCATTTCATTAATCAAATTTGGAAAGACTTTTTGGATATTTATATTCATATCTGATAAAACATCTTTTAAATAGTTTTATCATTGTTAAATTGTTTAACCAAATATTTATTTTTTATTTAAAAACTTTGCCCCATCATCCATACATGAGAATGCATAATAGCATGATAGCTCAGTGGGTAGAGCAGTTATCTTCCAACAAGCTGCATGTCAAGGTGTCTTTGGACACTGAGACCCTGCAGTGGCACTGACACAGGTCTTGTCCAAACAACAATTTAATAAAGTACCAATTATTATTATTAATAATAGTCAACATATTTTTCACATGGAGACATCCATCAGTATGACGCAGAGCCACAAAGTTGGGATCACAAGGACTTGTATGTTTCAGACAGTCTGTATGATCTAACACAGACATTTTGGATGTGGTGAAACAGGAGGTTCAGAATCTTTAAGTGACCTGATTAAAACAATTCCAGAGCCTAATAAAGCAGCTGCTGAGGGAACATATAAAACACAGAAAAGAAAATTAATATAATACAAAAAGCAAAATCTAAATCCCCAAAATGTACCAGATGAACCACTGATAAAGAGCTATACATATTTTAATTGATGAAGCATCAGTTTTCAAACATTTGCATAGTTTTATGTCCTCTAACAACATCGTGAGAATATTTAAAAAAAAATTTCCTTTAAAATAAAACACTACAATAATGCAGCATAGTTTAAAGTCCATAAAGTGCTAATGTGATCACACAGCCACTCTCTGCTGTATCTCTAATCTAAAATACTTCATTCAAACACTCTACATGTATAAAGACAGAATAACAATGAGGAGAATAAACACCATGTTTGTGTTTTTAGTTTTCTTGGCAGCCAGTTCTTACACAACTAAGTAATTTGATACTTTATGCTTTTCTCTCCCCAGTGCAATTAATGACCTGAAGAATATCCTGTCATCCTAAATGTAAAATATAAAGTGCATTATGTGTTCACTAAATGTCTTTCTGAAGAGATGTGCAGCTTCTGGACTGGATTAGACATTTCCTGGAGGCGGACCAGCTTTGAAGACAGACGTAAATGATTTCCCATGTTGAATTAAAGACTGTATCCTCTGGATAATCCACAAGATACAATGTGAAGAACTTTCATAAGAACTACTTTCAATCAAAAAATTGTTCATATGACAACACATTGTGTTCTGAGGATCAAAAATGGCACAGTTACTCTCTTGTCTTTAGGCTACTGTGGAACTCCACCATGAAAAGCTGCATGGCTTTCTGGTTCTTCCCACAGATGTTTAATTTAAGAAGTGGGATTATTTCTGGCTCTGAGTTGATCTGTATGTGAAACGTGTTTGTAGAACTGAAACAGCAACTTTTCTGTCTGCTCCCTGAACGTCATGTCTCTTTGCAAACTAGTCCCACATTTTTAGGGAATTAGGTCTGTGTTCAATCAAACATTCAAATCAGACAAACCAGCAGAGGCTCCAAAGTGTTGGACTGTCCCTTTAAAGAAGCTGCCTCCATGCTGATCCCGTCGTCTGATTTCTCCCATTCTGACTGACTGCTTATAGAGTTCCCGGTGAGCAGTCAGAGGGGTCGAGGCTGATGCAGACCTGCGGTCTCTGGGCTCAGAGCAGGACTGTGTGTTGCCTTTGAGGGACTCCAGTTCCCCAGAGAAGCCTGGACAGCTTTACGGTGAGCCAGTCTGTGTGTGATGGAGAATCCAGCATTTCCCTCCAGCTGAGACAAAACTACCAGCACCTGTCTGAGAGAGAGAGAAAAACAAAGCTTCATTCACCCCCCTCCATGACTGGTAGACGTCCATTGATCGATGATACTGATTAACAAAAAGTTGGTTTCAGTATTGATGTGTGTTGCTGTGAACCTGTGCAGAGGAGGGATGCTGTCGACGGTTTTGAGGCTGCTGCGCGTCGACACCACATTGAAGCTGTCGCTGCAGTCACACGACACGTGTAAGTGGTGTCTGGGGTGTCTGTTCTCCACCATGACGATGAGCCCCGCCCAGCCGTGAGTCAGGTAGTAACAGGTCATCCCCTCCCGACCCTGACGCACACACACACACACGATAACGTTTGAGCCTTTGCGTTGACGCCACCACTATTAGACGTCCCTGGACTGGGTCTGACTGATGTTGGATGAGAAGGTCTGGCTCACAGTCTCCTCTCTAAGGGCTCAGGGCAGGCAGTTAAGTTTCTCGACACCAACCTTGCTCATCCATGTCCTTATGAACTAAGCTCTGTGCACTGAATTAATTGATTTGGAAAGGTGTCCCAATACTTTTGGTAATATAGTGTATATAGTACATCACTAAAGATACAGGACACATAATATTTAAGGCAGGTACTGTCTTCAACTGTCTTTTGTTTTAGTCGTGTTTCTGTTTATGTATCTTTTTGATTTTTTCTGTGGCTTTGGTTCAAAGATTTTCTCCTGTCATCCTCTTGTAGAATAATGAGGATCTGAAGTCTACTTCATGAACTATAAAGCCTTACAACAAAAATGTATTAAAAATTGTAGCACAAAAAGCAGATCTTATTATAAAATGATTATAAGTACTGATATCTGAGTGTGGTTCATTATCATTATTTATTAGTATTTATCAAACTATCAATCAGTAAACTATATGACTGGATAAAATAAGGATATTCATATGACAATACAATACACAATCACCTGGAGGATATTTGGTCATAGAGAAGACCGAGTCAGCATTACCTCATGTCTCTCTCCTTTACTTTCTGTCAGTTGGATGACGGCGTCAGCGATGGTTGTGTTAGAGGCTGTTACTTGCTCCACCATCACCAGCCTGGAGCTGTAAACAGCCAGCATGTAACCAGGTGCCTCTGATCTGCCATAGCTTGCTGAAAACACACAGAGATGCATTAATAACAGATTAAGCATCAACAATAAATCAAAAACATATTAAAGATCAGTTTAGAACAAAAAACTAAGCAAGTAAAAAACTGAGCCTTATTGTTTTTATTTGACTTATTGACAAACAATAGTTGCATGTTGGTTATTGTTGCTCACTTGTCGCTTCTGTGACGGTGCTGTGCCAGTGGTTAAAAGCACAGCAGAGTACAGCGTATTCGCCCGGCTCCAGCATGACGTCGCAGCCAACAAACCTCCGTACGGAGCGTCGACTGTGCGCCAGCAGGCGACCGAGCGTCAGAGTCCCGCAGCTGTCGTAGGCAACCCGAAACAACAACACACACAAATCCAACAGGTGGCTCTCTGATGTGTCCCATCGCCTGGGGAAGCACATAGAACAGAGGAACGATTAAGATTTATAGTTTCAGTGTCATATATACTGTATATATATCACGTAGAATATTCTCCATCAGACAATAACATCAGGAATCCGATTGGTCCCAGATTTTATCTGCATGACAACAACTTCAAAACAGTCAACTGGCATCATAACAAGAAGAACAAGGAGCTCTGCACGAGATGCTTATCAGTTCTTCTTATGTCCCCGTGGTACTTCTAAAAAGCACAAATCTTCAAATATCTCTTAACTAACCGTAGTGACAATATAACATTAGTAAAGTAAAGACTGTTGTTGAAGGATCAGTAGCACTGTGGTCGCTGCTCTACCTGCTGCCCTCCTGGAATAAAGCCAGTTCCACGGCTGTTCTCTCCAGCACTGTGATCGACACCACTGTCACAGGGACGTCGGCTCCTCGAGGGAAAACACCCGGGACCCGAACCTCCTGCCAGTCTGAATGGATCTTACAGATATCCACTGAGTCAAAGTACCTGCCGAGGACAAGCACACAGTCACAGACACGTGAGGACACATTACTGCTCCACTTGTTCAACACGTGTTTGCTGTATAAATGCAAACATTTAGTTTTTTCATCACTGAATATTCTACCTGATGAAATCCCAGAAGTCAATCCAGAACAGTCCATCATCTGCTCGCTGGGCACAGAGTTCCCTCTTCAGGTGCGGAGGCCAGTTCGGCCAGTCGTCGGCCCAGGGTCCAGTCCAGGAGAAGCGACCCCATGGGTTTCTCAGCTGCAGTAATCTGAAGTAGGCAACAGATGTACAGTGTGCACAGGTCTAAAAAGACTAAAGCTGGACAAAGATCTCTACTGAGAACGCCTGAAATGGGTGAATCGTCTTTAAAGCACATATACAACCAAAACTAAACTGACTCGTGTCCTCACCTGTGGCTGTCAACATCTCGCACGTCGAGGACAGAGTAGGCGTGTCGTGGACGTAAACCCAGGGACTCGTACTCCGTGTCGTCCACCTTCATGTTACCTCCTCCACAAGATGCTCCCATGAGAAAACTAGCAGCACGTAAAACAATTAGGATTAGTGATTATATACAGTATATTTTATTGTAAAATAAAAAAAGACTTTTCATGAGGCCCACCCTGCTTCTTTAGAACTCAGCATTTTGGCCCAGATGAGGTCTGTGTCAATGGGCTCTTCCTTGGGGTTGGTGGCGCTGACCTGTAGGGCCAGCGACTCACAGGGGGCCCCTGTCAGCGTGGACAGGCCCTCGATAGCGCGACCCGCCTGCAGAGCAAAGTAGGAACCGTGGAGTTTGGCCAAAGCTTTTTCTATCAGTGCCACCCAAAGCTGCTTCCTCTGGGCCTGAAGAGGGAAAGTAAGGATAAAAAAAAGGATTAAGAGAATGTATAATTAAGTAATTTACGTCAGCAGCACAGCTTAAAAATGATATGCGGTGCAGAATAATGTTAACCCTGCATATTAAGGGACAAAAAGGGCAACAGAATCAAGACAGAAATAACTAATGTTGCTGGTACAGTGTTATGTGGAGGCTGTGGAAAGACGATTTAGCGAAATGTCTCACTACTGCCGAGACTAAAAGTAGAATCTCCTGTTGTGTAGAGAGAAGAACCAGATCATACTCATTACATGGTAACAGAAAATGGGAGACTTTTGCACCTATGGGTTGTGTGACTCTCTAACTAACACTTCCCTCTCCGCTCAATATAATACATTTTAAAAGCAGCGTCAGGATAACGATATAAAGATTTGACACTGCAAACCCGAAGGTAAACCAGAGAAAATGAATTACAGTACAGCACAGTAAAAGAAACTCATACTGCAAAATCCATTTAAAACACAGAAAAAAGTTGTGCATTTAAATGTGTGAGTGCTTTTTGCGTAATTATATTATTATTTTATTGCTATTGCACTGAAGTGGAGGCAGCGTTTGATTACTGTAGCAGGTCAAGTTAGAGTCAGTTTTAATGTTTGTTAGCCTTTACAGAAAATATCACCAAAACCCTCTAAATACATATATTTTAATCTAAATTAATTTGGTTGAAGTCACAATATATTTGTCTTTTAAGACACCACTGCACTACTGGTTCATGTGTGTCATATTTGACGTGTATGATGTGTACTGGGGGGGTTTGGCTGAGTCAGCGCAGCTCATTGCTTTATTTAAAAAATTTTGAACCATTGGTTTACGCTGCACGAATGTTTCACCTGAGAGAAGAGGAGGTGGCCGCTCTCGTCGCACGGCAGCATGTCGTCCACTAACACTGTGGTCCACGAGCCGTCTTTGCAGAGACGCACCTGATAGGCTCCTTCTGCACACAGCAAGCGGGTCACCATCACTTTCTCCACTAGGTCAGGACGTTCAGCCAGAACAGCCAAGGCACTCAAGAACCTGTTCTCCAAAACATTCAGCAGAGCAGACACAAAACTGCGCTGGATCTATCTGAAGATTCAAGGAACAGAGCTGCCACCCTCCATAAGAACAAGCTATGATCTCACATTATTTTAACAATGACTTTAATGTAAAATGTCTTTGTATGCTCCTGAATCTATAAGCATAACGAATGCTAAATGTGAAAAATGTTTTGTTAACCAGATATTTCGAGGCAGCTCACCAGCAGTTACCCAGAAGTCCCTGCAGGATGTCAGATGGGCGAGGCGTGCGGAAAACAGACCACTTCATCCCACGGTCTCTGAAGTTGCAGCAGTTGATTTCTTGGGGACGAAGCCACTTTTTGACCCGGTGTTGGACGCTGTCGTCCTCAGGGAAGCCCACGGACTTTGGACCAGGAGGGAAACTGTCATCCACGAACGTCACTGCGTTCTGAAATAAACGGTTGAAAACTGCACAAACAACTGTGCAGTACCTCAAGTCCACTGTAGAAACAGAAATGCTACAGACTTCACAGTAGACAGATGATGAAGTCTGTCTTGAAAATTGTGCCCCCACCTTGACATTTTTACTCACTAAAATCTCTCTACACTTCCCGGTTGGCAAAATTCAGTTGAGAAACAAGAGGAGACGATTTCTTCTCTCAGGCCACAAACAGCTGCTCGATCATATTGCTGGAGGTTATTACGGCATTCTGACAGAAAGCCTGTCAATACTACTCACAGCTGCCACATGTGTCCTACACCCCTGTCAGTGTAAACTATACACATACTTCTCAAAACTAGTAACTTACCATAACAGCACAGACACAGATGCAGAGGCATCTGACGCAGGTGACGGCCGTACGCTGGTATTTGCTGACAACAGCTTAAAATGCACGAAACAAACATAGTCTGAAGTGTTAGGCTGCTGTAAAAAGCGTCACATTCTGAATACAGACCTCTCTGCAGAAGCTGACGATGTTTTCCCACAGCTGTTTGGCCTCTCCTTCATCGCTCTGTCGCAGCGCCTCCACCAGCATGCTCTCCTTCCTCTTCGGGGACACTGTGGGCTTAAGCTGTGTGGCGTGGTGCTGAGGAGTGTGGCAGGCCAGGCAGAATTTGGCGTGGCCCTTATTGATGAGAGTGCACGCTGGGCATGACCACTCCTCTGTCCTGTTAGTAGGGCCCACGCATGTAGGAAACGATGCGGAGGCATCTGGTGCAGGTGACAGCGGCGACATTTCCTCTTTAAGGGTGCTGAGCCGCCTGCCTGGCAAGTGCTCTGGCTGGCCACTCAGCTGTGAGACGGCGAGCTTTGACGGAGAAGGGCTTATGTTATGCATTTGACTGAGGCAAACATCTGGAGGTGGCACTTCTCTGCGACTGCAGGGAACTGCATTGTTATGAGCTGCAGCTGACGCGCTGCTCAGTGAGGAGTTTGTGTTTGGATATGAAGCTTCCACTGGTAAACCCTCCTCTTTGGTTGATATGGAAAGTGAAAGCGCCTCCGCTGCAGGTTCTGGTTGTTGTGCTGCTGTTTGGTCACAGACCTCAGGCATGAGCAAGGCCTCGGCAGGGATTTGAGGGAGAGACAGTTTGCGTGGTCCACCACAAGCAGAGCAGGACATGGAGGTAGGAGTGTTCTGTAGAGTGCACCTCAAGCAATCCCAAGCGAGGCTGTGTTTACCTGCATCATCTGACTGTTTTCTGTTTTGCAGCCTGCCTGGTTCACTTGATGACGGCCTCAGGGGACCGGAAGAGCTATTGGAGCACTGAGCTCGGGGCTGGTCTGCAGATGAGTCCTGGGCTCGATCCAGTGATCCAGTGTAGCCACACAGAGAGCAGGAAAGACTGTCAGGGGAGTTTGCCAGTGTGCAGCGTGGGCAGGACCAGCGACAGTCCTCCCTGCTGGTCACATTCCACATCCAACGGGTGTCGGGTCTTTGCCGAGGGGCTTCACAGATGGAGCAGCGGGGGGCGCCAGCTGCGTTCAAGAAAGTACAGCAACCACAAGCCCACTGGCTCCTCTGCATGGGCATAGAACCAGATGAGAAACTGGAGGAAAAAAAAGTACAATTATGGTTTGTATTATTAATATAACACGTGGTAGACTGTGTACAGTATATTACTAATACTATAACCTGGTACACACTTAATATATAAGAAATATATCATAGAAATATGTCAATATGTACATACAGCGGGGGAAATAAGTATTTGACACATCAGCATTTTTATCAGTAAGGGGATTTCTAAGTGGGCTAT
>JAUYWH010000026.1:4237749-4251277 GCA_034779795.1 Ctenopoma multispine
TCAATAGCCCACTTAGAAATCCCCTTACTGATAAAAATGCTGATGTGTCAAATACTTATTTCCCCCGCTGTATATTGACATGATTTCGCTATAATTTTTGATTAGAGGATGTTAAAAGTTCAGCGTTCAGAGATGACTGATATTTGGTATTTTTTGGTATAATAAGCCTCATAAATCTCATCTCTAATAGTGAGTGTGATGCAAAAGTATTTTCAGCTCCGGTTTGTAAAATCTCTGGGGAGCAAATGGATGCCAGGGAAGAAGAGGGAAAACTATAAATGGGTGCATTTTTCTATACCCCGTGGTAGTTGATGGGAGAAAATTAAAATGTATGAATATGGAAATTACACAAGAAGCTGCAGCACAGTGACAACAGAAACTGGTGTCTCCCAGACACTGGTGATTTTTTATCTTCTGCATGTACCACCCCATCTGTTTCACCACAATAAGATAAACGTACAATATGTGTAGAGTGCAATTAAATACAAAAACACTGTTGCACATCTATGATTTATGTTCCCCATTGTGCTCAGAGAGCATGGCTGAAACGGACCAGATTATCTGTGCTGTGGCATCCAGGGAGACATTTAAATCGCAGGAACCAGTGGGACATCTGTGCAGAAACTGGCCCACATTTTCATAGCGCACTCTAAGTAGTTTTCCGTGAAGCCTGAAACTTCGAAAACAGCTCGACCTGGACGGGTTAGTGCAGCGCAAACCTGTCTCTGCGATCCAGCTACACTTATCCGTCCACTGGTGCAAATTAATGAAGCAGACATACTTTTTGTTAATGTACATAGTGGTTTTTTTTACAGATCCTACCTTTAACACATTCACTACTCACTAAAAATAGAAATAAATGTAAGTACACTGTACCTAAAATAGCCACCAGGAGTGAATGCTAAGCTGTAACTGGCCTTTACATTTGCTATTTTGAGTCTAATCTAGAGTCTAGGTTCTTTGTTTTGTATTTAAAAACGGGAATTTTACAGTTTTATCAACATCTGGAAACAACCAAGAAACAGCTTCACAAATCCACCGGACGTTTGAAGAGTTCCCTGCAGAGAAACTCAGAGCAAGTGACATCTAATTCACACAACTGAATCACTGCAAGTTCGGATTTGACATTTTTTCATTACTTCAAAGAGTCAGATTCACTGCTGGTCCAGTTTTTTTTTCAGTTGTACAAATTGATCTCTGTGCAACAAATGTAATGTAGGATGATCTGCAGATCTGAGATCCAGACCCGGCCAATCATCAGGGACTCCCCAGCAGCATTTCCTGTCAGTGAGTAACTTGACTCTTGTCTGGCACCACGTCGGAAGCAGACTGGGACAAACTAGCAGCATAGAAGACTTACACTGCACAGTATACAGACAGTATGTTAGAGAGAGATGCAGTAATAATTAATAAGTGGAGACCTGAACATAACTCAGGAAGGTTGGCGTTTACTGTATATCGACTAATTCATAAAAAATTCATAACCACATACTTGAGGATGGACTATAAATTAAATATCCACTCCATCAGCCGTCACAGCAAAGCTTCAGTATTTGGCCTATTAACATTAATAAATGATCACGATCACTAATTTTTACACAGTGAATATAAAAATAAACACAACAGCTCCTGTTGTCTTCTGTTGTCTTCACATTGTTTGCTACCAGGTCTCATTTGATAAGATCTGTTGTCTCTGTGTCCTGGACACATTCAGACTGTAGAACCTGGTACCTCTCCACACTGGTCACTGCCCAGTCCATTCAAATCTGCTGTGAGACCCGAGACTGTCAGTTCTCTCTACGATATGCTTTTTGCTGATAATATAGTTACAGGGGCTTAAATGGGCCGTGACTGCCGGTGTGCTCTGTCAGGAGTGGAGCGGTCGGGATGAGCGTGCGAACCTCTGAGTGTGTGCCAGTGCTGGAAAATAGCTGGAAACAGTGGCTGCGGACAGGTTGATGTCTCGAGAGGAAGGAAATGAAGTGTGCCGGCTGAGAATTTACACCGTGCAGGCAGTGAAGTGTTGATTTTACACATGAGGTGCAGGGAGCTGAGCCCTGATCATGTGGATGAGTGAGGTGATTGTTGCTGTCGTGCAGTAAGCACAATGATAATGAGACGATGAGGAATCATTTTGCACTGCAATATCCAACTGTTTTCCCTCTTCATATCCTTCCTCCAGGATAACCATTGTCAGTTTGTTTACTCCCCCTGAAAATCGAGCTGCTTTCACACTACATTACTTTTTAGCTGCCTGGCCTGGACAATGTTGGGATGACAGGCTGACTCCCACTGTTTGGAGTCTGTGCTCATCGCTTACCTGCGCTCTCTGTGCCTGCTGGGTCTGGGCAGCTGCCGAGGGAGGAAGGTGCTTTGGCTGCTCCTCAGACATCCCATGATGGGCGAGGGGGGCAGAGCGGCACCCCGGGTCGCAGCTTCACCCTCTGCGTCCTCAACAAGAGAGGAGGTGGAACTCCCCATGGTGCTGCTGGCTCAGGTGGAAAGACCCTGAAGAACAAGCAGCACTTCAGTAGTAGAATGTTACACAGAAAAGCATGAACCTACTGGCTGCCGGACAACAGTACAAGAACTGTGCTTATATATTAAAGTGTTTTATCATCATGTATAAACAGTATAAAAGAGGATTAGTCCATATCAACCATGAAAGTGTCTGTAATAATAAATGGATATTCTATAGTAATGACTACTTTTATTTGTAATATTTAAAGTATATACTGCTGTTTTCCTTTATGTTTTTCTACTAAAGTTCAAATTAACTTTCACTTGTAAAGCATGTACAGTATGTCCCTCCTGTTGTTTTAAGATCTCTATCTTGTAAAAAACATCATTTTCAGAATACTGTACTTACTATGAGGACATGAGTGGTGGATTACAGTAACCCCACATTAAGAAAAGTCAGTATTTCGATTGATCTGAAACCAAAACTTGTTTTACACTGCTCCATCTGAAAGCATGCACGACACTGTGCTTTGGTTAAATGATTATTTCCACATAATCAGCTCTGACAGCGGCAAAGTAGCTTAAAACAGTAATTAAAGCAACATTTAGTGGGTGACATTGCTCAGTTTGTTTCTGTGACTCTTGTGTGAATCAAACACAAAGATGTCACATCTTGCTTCTTTTGTATCTGAGTGATTCAGCCTCCCCTCTGCTCTCGCCTCAGTTTTGTCCTTGAACAAGGATTTGAAATATCTGTACTAACCTCAAGAGCTCCAGCTTCAGATGCTCTGGATAAGCACACATGGAGACATACTATCTATGTTCTCTACTAAAAACACAGTCTCTTCATATTTGAGTGTGTCTTTGAATGAAAAAATAGTCAGAATTGAAAATGACAACATGAAGAATAAAAAGAGAGTGCCCACTCTTCAGAGCAGCACGCATCCAACTGAATTCCGCTGTAGCTCAATGCAGATGCTCCTCTGCTGCTGATGCTGAAGTTCACATAGACTTTAGGTAACCTGGTGCACCTGCAGTACTGCTGGCGGCTGAATGAGAAACTGCAGAGCAGCATGAGGGCACGGAAACGAGCAGCAGCGCTGCGAAGAGCCCGACTTACCTGACTGCAGAGAGCACTGTGCGAGGAGAGGACGAGTATCACCGCCAGCTGTCTGACATCGCTTAAGCACGGACATGCACAGTCACCACTGGTCTCCTTCCACAGGCTCTGTCAAGCCTGGAGGAATACAGAACACGTCCTGTCACACAATTCAAAATAAAATACCCTTTAACCAGCACACGCTGCAAGACTTACAATACAACCTTCAAAACACGTAAAATACACCAATCTTTCAGTATTTCATATACATACTATATGTATCTATACTATCAACAACCAGTTGATCCGTGAATATAGTAAAGCACGAAATCACAAATAATCAGTTTGGGAAAGTTACTACTTCTTACTGTTAATTTCCAACAGAGCAGGTAGGATTAGTTGGTTATTCAGTAAAAATCAGGAAAAATTATGTCACATGTCAGCAAAAACAATGATCATCATCACCAGGTCTCAACTTCTTAAATACGAGCATTTACTGACAAAGAAGAGAACAAACCTGAAGCTGGCTTCAAGAAAATGTGAATGTTATATTATACTTTATTATTTATTAAGAAGAAGAAAAATCAGCAAATAAATAAGTAAATAAAAATAAACAAGGCTGAATGAGGAACTGAAGACGTGTTACCTGATTTCTCTGGCACCACTTTCTGTACCTGCGATGATGAGATGTGATTAAAGCTACTGTAGATATATGCTGTGCTGATTATATATTTATTGTTGTCACATTTATTAATGCACCATCTTACTTTAATATTGCAGTAAGTTTGAATGTTTGTCTAAGTGCTCTGGACCTCTGCGGGACTTACTCGACGACTGTACGTCTTTTATTTTGAAGGACGCGTAATTGCCGTTACCGTTTACCGTCTTACCGTTTCCAGCTTTGTGCAGTTCTTCAGGCCACCTCCGCTTTATTTTCAGGGACATCTTCAGGACAGGACACGGGGCAGCAGACGGGACATATCGACCTCTTATCAGACCAAGTTGAGTATCTTCTTCCCCCATGTCGGTCCTGGAGAGTGCCCAGTTCACTCCCCCACCAAACTCCATTACAAACCTCTAAGTCATGCTTGAAAAATAATAATTAATAAAAACAGTAGACTAACATTTTTAAGGATATAACTAAATTGGTAAATAATCAGGAATATTGTTAGAAACAAAAGGAAAATAAGGCTCTTTAAAACGGAAGAATTAACCTGGCGACAATCAGGAATTTAAAATGTTCTGCAGTATCAGTATTAATTCATTAATCAATCAGTAAAACCAGTGATTTATAGCAAACAGGAACAACTAATACATTTTTTGGCCAATTTGTCACTTTCTGTTTAATCCATGAATCAGCGATAAAAAACTGAAATCCGGCTGAAGAAGAACAGCAAACCCTCAAGACATGTACTTAAAGGTCATTTTAATTGACTTGTATTTCCATTTTATGCTAAATTACTTCACTTCTGAGACACTGATTCAAATCAGTGACTTAGTTTATACTGATTGTATTAAACAGGCTGAATACAAAATACTGATATAATACTTCAAATGTAGCTTCCCTGTGTGCTGCCTGTACCTCCTTCAACAAGGAAAACCCAAATAACATCACGTAATAATAACATGTTGATGCTTAGGAGAGGATCAGTCATGTTACTGAAACCTTCAGGGACGTTTAACACCAAAAGAACGTGATTAAAATAAAAAAGTAAAGCATCTGGAAACATGCAAATAAAACCTGTCTTCTATAGTAAGTGCATAATCATTCTTAAAACTTCGAATATGTCATGTAATCTATGCAACAGAGACCTGTTCACGCTCACCAGTAATTCAGATAAGAAGGAGTCAGATTCATGCTGAAAATCTGATCACTGATGCCCTAAACCTCTGATCATAAGCTGAATGCATTCAAAAACGTTAAGTTTGCTTCAGAGGGTTTTTTCTCTCCTAAGCAACACCTAAACTTAAGTCTTTTAAATGGACAGTGTAGAATAACTGAAGATAAAGTTCTTCGTTCTGATGAATTACAACATTCAACAGATTTGTGGCTCTGTGGGAAACGGCGTCCCCCTGAAGGCACGGATGGTCCCAGCTGTCAAGGCCAGTTTCCATCGGCAGGCTTCTTCTTCTATGGTTCTTTTCTCCACACCTCCTCTCCAGAAATATAGGTGGCTCTGACGTTAAGGGCGTCATCGAGTAAAACCAGATCTGCAAAAAGACGTGTGTGATTTAAGCAGGTCTCAAACACATACACAATGAATTGATTTAATACTTAGATCCTGACCTGCGTCAGAGCCGTAGTCCAGGTTTCCCTTCTTGTCGCTTATGCCCAGAAGCTGAGCGGGATGGAGTGAGGCAGCTTCAAGGGCCTCCTCAACACTGCAACCTGTGCACAGTGCACACACAGACATGCCCACACCAAAATGTCCTTAATTTGGATTTCTTTTCTTAGATCTGTCAATGGCCACCTTAATGGCCACCTGACCAAAACATCAAAACCACCTGATGGATTTAGTGCTGTGGCTGATCAGTGTATCTCACAGTGCATGTAAAGTACACTGTGTTGTTGATTGTTGTAATTGGAACAAAAAAAAAATCTAATCACACAAACTGACCTGAAGCGTGTTTGAAGTGACGTACACACATATCCATGGTGGCTATGCTCCCGCAGAGAGTCTTAGTGCCTAAAACACAGACAGAGTGAAATTACACTTTCAAAACACAGATATGTAAACTACAAACTCAAAGTCTTGTTAACAAGACATGAAACAGACTCATGGAGGGAATATTAATGAAGATCCAGATTACATGTCCATAGCTCTCATTCTGCTACACATTCAGCTTTAGCCCATTTAAAAACCGGAAAGAAACTGAGACCTGCTACGTAAGCGTGGAGCCCCTGGATCTCAATGACCTGCTGACCCAGAGTGTGACGGCCAGGAGGAAGACCCATCGCCGTGATCGCATCTGTCACCAACACCAAACCTGAAAATAAAGTCAGAGTGCTCAGTGCTCCTCACAATCTTAGCATGTTAGCAGATTATTAGTGCCCATTAATTAAGGCTGAGGCTGATGGGAATTTAATTATCAACTTAAGTGTAATTGCTCTGGTGATGGCACTAGTGCAAATGTTTTTACAATTTATCCTGGGGAACAAAATCTGAATCTAATTTCATGTAATCAATCTTTCCCATGACTGCGGAGGAAGCCTACATATATTTATGCTAACAGAAAATGCATTTATAGGGAATATTTTACATTCTGCTTCATTATGGAAGATACAGCGAGGAGAGAGGTACAGTTTGGGATATGCGAGGTGGCAACAGGCAGGCTGTTCTATTTTTATGGCCTCCCTGAGAAAATGCAAAAGCCTGAACAAAGAAAATACCAGCTGTTACAGGCGCTGATAATGGCTCATTGAGTGTACTGGTCCATAAAAAGTGTGAGACTTCAGCTTTGAACACCAAATGTACACACAGCAGAACAAGTCACGCAGTCGCAACTAATGGTGTATCCACAGTGGATAATTAATCCACCGCGGTCCAGCTACAGAGACATCCCGATGATGAAAAAGATGAAAACACTTGACTATATATAAGCCTGAAAATACCCTTCAGCTGAAGTTTGCAGAGGTGTTAATTAACAGTGAAATAATATCTCTAATGCTGAAACTCAGACAAAGCAGCGAAAACATAACGTTAAGCAGAGAAGAACAATCACTAACCTGAGGGGTGAGCTCTGTGAGCGATTCGTAGAGCAGCAGGGTTGGTGTGGATCCCATCTGCTATCATGCCGTAGTAAACTGTCCTGCCCGCAGGAACCTGATCACTGGTCAACAGACCCACTATACCAGGATCCCGGTGGTGGAACTGGACCACAGCACAGCAAAGACAAAAGGTTCATCGGAAACAAGTGAACAATGTACACTGCAAAATGGAGCATGTGCACTACACAGGTATTAGACATGAGGTCTAACTGGAACTCACAGGCAGCATGGCATTGAAGAGGTGAGTGATGAAGGAAGCTCCGCCCTGAACAGCTTCCTCAGCTTGGGACAGATTTGCCACCGAGTGACCTACAGTGAGGAAAGATTTCACAACACAGGGGGTCTTTGATTTCGGAATAGTCACAGGAAACATAAAGTATTTGACATAAAAATATGTCAGCAAAGGAACATGAAGCTTATGTTGTCAGATATGACAGGAAACAAACATCTTCACGTTAAACACACTGAGGTGCCACATCAGTTTTATTAGGGCCTGGTTGGCTCTGGACTTCTAGTGGATGTGGTTGAGTACATGATGCTCACCTAACGACACAGTGATGCCCCTCTGGCAGAGCTCCCTCACCACTGACTGGCTGCTCGCCAGCTCAGGAGCCAGTGTCACCATGCTAACGTTGTCCAGACAGCCATAGGCCTCCATCAGGTCCTCGATCCCCCCAGACTGAAAGGTGCGGAGATACTGCTCCGGGTGAGCGCCTTTCTTCTCCAAGCTGATGAATGGACCCTCCAGATGAAAACCTGACAAGATGAAGAGGTTTTGGTATATACATACATATACATATACATATATATACACATATATACACATATATATACATATATATATATATATATATATATACACTGTATATATTTGTTGTTGTCATCATCATACACCACATACACCTTCCTGTTTCCAGAAATACTCCTCCGCTGTTGACAATAGTCCCTTTATCATCCTGTTTAATTTAAACTACAGTTTTATGAAGTTGCTGACCCTTTTAAATGAAACTATAATGATCTTAGAGCTGAGTGCCACAGACAGATGCCCTGTCAGAAAGTGCTGAATGACAGACAAACAATTACTGATTTGAGTCTGCTCACGGGATTCACTGACAATTGGAGCAATCTCTGACACTGCCGGCCGACTACAAGAACCACAGCATACATGGTTTGTGCAGAAGCATGTGAACCCACAGTCTCACCTGCGCCTTAGCTAACAAAAACTTCAGCTGCAAAAGTAGCAGTAACTTACCAAGAACTCCAGCTCCATGCTGTCCTCCATTGTGAACTTTGACCTGAGGCAGGACCTGAAATAGACATTTTGATTATGTTAGCGTGATTTAATAAAGATCAAAGATCATTTCAAGTCTCGTGTTTTTGTCTCGTGACTTAATTCCAACTCTGACCCAGCTTTGGACACAAAAAATATGTCAGGAACTTAATAATACTCTGAAACTCTGCCAGCAAGCCCCTGAAGATGTCATGTAATAAACGCATTAACAGTGTTTCCAGCAGGTGGTGAACAAGAAATTCCAAAGTGGGCAGCCTTCATCCTCAGGGAAGCATATTCAGAAGTGTGACGTTTCTTGTGAGCTCGAACATTCCAGCTCAGATGAGCCTGCTCCACTTTCCTCTCACGTGGGCTGATGGTGTCACGAGGAGAAAGGTCTGAAACGTCACTAATATCATCAGCAGCATTTATCATCCTAGGAACCATTAACATCTACATCAAAGTTGACTTAACTGGATAAGACAGCAGAGATGATGTTACCTTGTGGTAGACCGCAGGAGGAGAGGTGACCAGAGTTGGACAGAAGGACGTCACACCGTGCTCCAGGATCTTTTTGGCAACAAAAGAAATACCACTGTTGACATCATCAGAGGGCTGAGAGAAGTCGATGCCGTATCCTCCTGGAGGGAGAGGACAGACTGGTGAATACATACTGAAACTATTCATCTAAACTACTGAATACTTATCAGCATGCCGCGTGTGTGTGTGTTTACCATTGATCTGGACGTCTATAAAGCCCGGGGCGATGATGCTGCCTTCACAGTTCACATGTTTATCGGCATAACCCTGCTCATCAAAGAACAGCTTCTCTGGATCTAAAATCCTCCCTTCACGCACCCACAGGTCCTCTCTGCCAAACACACACAGCCTTGGTTTTTTTTTTTTACATTATACCTACATACGGAGTGGTGGGGTCTGTGTCTGTGTGCTGTACCTCTGCAGTTCGTGGTCTCTCAGTATTCTGCAGTTGATGAACTGAGTGATAGGAGCAGCAGACACTGATTTATTGGACGGCATTTTTCTTCTCTCTCAGCAGACAAGCACAGACAAATCCACTGTTCTTCAGATGATAAGAAAATGCAGAAACCCTCATTTAACCATGCTATATCTGTGGTTTTATATAAAGTCATTCCCATGTATGATCTTCACCCCAATGTGGTTCAAGTGTGCAGTGGAACAGGCATCTTATTTACCTTTCACCCGTCCCTTATAGAGACAGGGGTGAAAATAAAATAATAATAAATATAATAAGAAGTTGTTGTGTTATACGTTATTTAGCCATTGCTCAATAATAATAGAATAATACTCAAAAGTTAAATCACCACTTGTCATAATAAATCAATAGAGATGAACAACACTGCAACAGAAAGCTGTACTGAAGGAGGACCTACAGCACAAGTGCAGGATCAGACTGCAGACTGTTTTAACTTGGTGCACATCACTGATTGAGCAACACCTGTTTTGTATGAAAGCCTGGTTGATGTTGTTTACACTGCTGTTTGTTTGGCTGTGACCAGTGATGGTTGGTATACTATATATTTAATTTATTTACCACCGTCAGTGGAAATGAAGCAGCAGGCCCTGGCTCAAATGAAGTGTCCAACCACATGCAGCAGTATTAAACAATATCTGTTATCTTATCACAGTGGGTGCAGCAGCTGACTTTGACCTCTGATCTTCTTTTTTGCTCTCATGGCGTTTTAAATTGTGTTGCAATAATCAGAATGAATAGTAATCTCAGTCATCGTCTTTAAAATTCTGTACACGAAGACTTTTGCATACTACATACATAACTTCTGGCTCACTAGCTGAGCCAGAAGCTGGCTTATGCTAAACGTCAAGCAGAAAATTGTAAATTTAATGCATTCTTAGGTCCGACATACTTTACTTACCTTGACAGGAGGAACCGAAAGAACCGTGAGAGTGAATAGATTCCAGTAGTCAGATCGGCATACACTCAATCCACAATGCAAGCTATTTCAGTAGAAATTTAAACTTGAATCTGCGACGCTCTCAACGCTACAAACCCAGGCCAAAGGCGAAGCACGCTACATTAAAATGTCATATTTTTTAACCGAGTTCGGCAAACGTACATTTCGTATTTGTTCCAGTCATGTTATATTTTCATTACTAATCAAAAAGTGATTAAATTAGTGTTTTCCGGTAGTAGTGCACTTTAGCAGCGTCGTTAAATGCTCCAGAACAGAATCCAGCTTTTTGGTCGAAACAGAGGAAGCGGATGAAGTCATGTGACGGAGCGGAGCTGCAGGTCAGCTGATCAAAACAGAAAAATGACCGAGTCTGCAGTTTCCACACCGTCCACCCACTAAATAATCACGTCCTGCGTTCAATTTAAGTTACAGTGCAGATGTATTACAGTAACAGTGAGATGTAGTTAAACTAACTGTGACTGATACTGTATCATTATTTCTATGACTTTATTACATTAACAAGCACCAATTCAGCAGCTTTTTACTTGAACTTGTTTTACATACACAGTACACTTAACTAGTTTAGTCCCGTTTTTTCCAACCAGGAGGTCGGTGTGGTGCCAAGAAGTGATGGTCTGACAAAAACTTACTGCTGATCATGGAAGTGGTTTGGCTTTGGAAATCAGTTTCTGGCAGACGAGCACTTTCTGGCCAAAGAGTCACCAGATAAATCGGGGGTGTGGGGTGATGAATGGGAGAGGAAAGAAGAAATAAAATCAGTTATGATGTTGGACTTTCTTTCAGCTTTTGTCAATTGTTTTAATGTTTTTGTTTCTTAAAACATAAAATGATGATTTGAGGGAAAACATCTCTTTTCTGGTGATACTGGGTTAATGACAATATGATGATAGTACAATTCAGCAGCATCGTTATGGCCACAAGTCATGTCAGCTTACAGTGTTTGAAGAGAGGAAACACAACAAACACATAATGTAATGAATATAAATAAAGTATTTCCTCCACAGCAGAATCTAGGGTCTGTATTTGATCATTTCCTGGATCCCTCCATGTCAGTCTGGCACCATGTCTTTCAGTGCGCTGGTTCTTTTTGTAGGTTCATGTGAGACGCCCATGTCTAAACCAGTCATCATGCATCTAGTGTATATTTTCAGTATTACAGTATTGACAATATGACGTTTCTATCATGGGGAGGGGTTATCATGAAATAATATAGCCGTGTATCTTTTGGGAGCACAGGTGGGATGGTCCTCCTTAACTAACAGAAGGGAGTGTTACCGCACTTACAACTCTCCCCCTCTGGTCATTGCCCTCATACAATATTTACAGTATCAGGTCACAGGATATGTTTACATTAGCTTACATTACAGCGTGTTCTAACTAAGTTTGAAAGAACTGGGGCCCCATATTTTGCTCCTTACAAATGCAATAACCTGAAAAAGCTCGAAAATAACATTTCTGATTTCACTTCAAGACTCACTTCAAAGACGCTGTTATGTTTGAAGATGCTAACTAATTTATTAGTTCCATATATTAGATAGATAGATAGATAGATAGATAGATAGATAGATAGATAGATAGATAGATAGATAGATAGATAGATAGATAGATGTAATGCCAGTAGAGGGAGCTAAATCACAACATTTGTCACTGCCTCATATACAGAAGCCTCACTTGACTTTTCTTGTTTTTTTCTCATCTCTCCAGGAAATGTGTGATACTGCATGCATTGGCATTTGTACTCTTAGTGAAGTATCTGAATGCTTCTTACACCACTGCTGTAGACTGCATATAAGTCTGAGTGTGGCCCCCTCCCTCACACGCAGGCACACAGCTTGTCTCGCCTCACCTGTGGAGCGAGCTGCACGATGAAGTAAAACTCCCACGAGCCAACGTTCACACTACCAGGAAGTGCTGCACCGAACTCTGTCTCCACCCCCACGCTTCACACAGCGGCCCCCTCCCCATTCCTGAAAGTCAACAATAAACCATGTTTCCAGTAAGCCGGATACCACTCCAAGTCCGGCTCGTCCCCTTGGAGACCACTACGAGAGTGTGCAGGCCTGCGTCCCCTGACCACCCATGAGGAGAGAGAGAGAGAGAGAGAGAGCCTATATTTTATTTTACTATGGATGAAAATGAGACACAGTGCCAATGCTTCTCTCATTTTTTTCTCAAAGAAAACACTTGGCATCAGCTCCGGTTTGTATTTGAGTCAAACAGAGAAAAAACACTTTGTGATCATGGTGTACTATATTTTACAACCTCAGTACCCCCTCTTTTGTGAGCTGTGACGTCAGCATTCCCCTCAGTGCTGCGTGAGTGACACAGTAGCTTTGTTTCGGAGTCACCACATCTCATTCACGGCCGCTTAACTCCTGAGTCTGAGTCTGCTTCCTTAATCCGCTGGTTTTTAAGGCACTGAATAACTTGGCCGTTTGTATGCTCAGTCTCAGGGTGGCGGGGTGCTTCTGCTTTATGTGAATTGTTGACTTGCAAAACATGCCTTAAGGACACAGAGTGACTGATGCACTGAGAGGATGACTGCCAGCAAGGTCATGGTGAAAGGTCAGCCACGCTGCAGAGAAACAAGACCGCCACGAAAGGTGGGAAAGAGTTAAATGTTTGCATTGAAATGATTTTCAGCTACAGCCCGATCAGTCCGCCAATATGAGCTTACCAGTATTTACTTATGTCAGAAATACCAAGATTCTTATTAACCGAGAAAGTGAGTCTCTGTATTATTGAATAATCTAGTTTTTTTTTCAAAATGACAGCAAATAGGGCAAAAGTGATATTTCCTTTAGTTCAAGGTAATTTCTTCTTCTTCATAAAGAAACTGGGACATTTTAGAGTGTAACAATCTCTGAACAGACTGAAGAAACAAAATCTATCTATCTATCTATCTATCTATCTATCTATCTATCTATCTATCTATCTATCTATCTATCTATCTATCT
>JAUYWH010000026.1:4251377-4289019 GCA_034779795.1 Ctenopoma multispine
ATCTATCTATCTATCTATCTATCTATCTATCTATCTATCTATCTATCTATCTATCTATCTATCTATCTATCTAATGTATATATATAATGTATATATATATATATATATATATATAATGTACAAATATATGCTGAGAGCAGCTACCAAAATTGTATGCAACATGCATACAATTTTGCTAGCTGCATCGCTTCTGCATGTGAGAGCGTAGTGTAAATAACAAAAGCCACTTTAAAGAAGGGTCAACTTATTGACAAAATGCTCCCACGTCTGGGTGAAAAGGGATAAAAACACACAGTTGCTGTGAGTTTGAATCGAATCATTTAGGCATACATGGAGAAGTTTATTCTTAGTTTATTATTCGTTTTCCTCACCACATGGTGGTGGTGTGATCTAAATCACCTTCTGTCCAAAATTATAACAATAGATATATTGCCATAATATTTATGACAGATTTTTACACTTTCTAATACTGACTCGGTATCTGCCTCACAATTTAGTTAGTTAATGACATCGTTTACTGATCCCTTTGGGGACTTTGTTGCTGGAGTGCTGCACATTCCACTGGACCTGGGGTTCATGGATGATCTGCTGCCAGTTTTATTAGCCATTTCACATAATAGCAGAAGAGACATAAAGGAAAAAAAACAAGACAGTGTGTTTCTTATTAAAGAAGAATCAATCAAAGTCTGTTTAATTCTGTTTACAGGATGAGCTCAAGATTTGTGATAAACTCACCAGAAAATCACTGGTGTTTCCACCAAAAGAAGGAAAATGCGACTGTGACATTTTCACTTGTTTGTTTCAGCTCATTGTCCATTAATCCACATGTAAACGGATGGATGACATGGATTACTCCAGAAAAGCAGTCTGCAGCTGTGGATGAAGGAGGGTCTGTGAATGAGGACGAATGAGGACAGACTTAGCAGATTAGTGATGGTGAAGCAGCTCTGACTGCAGCAATGAAGGCAGAAGATAATGTTGAGGATGTCAGGTGTTGGTGCCCTCGGTGCAGCTTTGTTTGCTAATGGATTTGCCTTTGTTCTCCGACACTCAAGGTCTGTTTGCAAACAATACAGATGTCTTAGATGTCAGAGGATGTGAGAGTGTCGATCTGATGGTGAACATGGGCAGGAGCTGCAGGCTGGACATAATCTGCATGACCTTTAACCTCCGGAAAGCAACTCTTAAGTTTGGGAAACGAGGCGAAATTGTGTGCATATAGATTGTTGTTGTACAAAGCATTTGTGTTTTATACTTGTTACACGTTTTATATGCATTATGTGTGTTGAAGATAAGCAGGTGAAAGTGTTTTCCTTCAGCTTCTCTGTCTTATTTTTATCAAAAATATGGTTACACTGTGATTCACTTTAGTAGTTCATTCTTTCATTTTGTTATTTTTAGACACTACACCTCTTTCCACTTTTACTTGTTATTATATATCTGTCATATCTGTCTGTGGATAAACAACATGAGTTATGAGTTCATCTAAGTTCATAAATGGATAACCATTCATCCCATATTAGCTTTCATTTGTCTGTGCATGTTTGGCACATTTTATTGAGGAGCCGATAAAATAAACAATAACACAACTAAAAAAAACAAAGAAATCAACGTTCAAGTTAAAGATCAAAGTAAAGCTTCTTTTATATTCATGTCTGACACGTACGTCTGTGGCACATAAGGTCTCCACGTCTCTGGACCTCCTATCCCACAGGAGCTGCATTGTTCTGGAAAACTCTAGATCAGTCTCCTGGGTGGGGAGTTTATAAGCCGTAAAGGTGGTGGCGGTGGGAGGGTGTGTGGGGGTGTCTTCTTCTCTTTCCCTTTCTTCACCCCACAACCCCTCCACCCACCTCCTGCATCTCAGCAGCACCACCCTTTTTGCATTCTTCTCAGTTAATAAGTGTTTGTCTGATCCTTGGTGGGGGGTGTAAAGATCACCACACACAAACACTACAGCCCGGCCTGCCCCGACTCACCCAGCTGTAAAGATGACAGGAGTGATGCTGTGAGGGACAGACAGAGAGGGAAGGGGGGGTTATTGGTGTCATTAATTTCATAGGGACACTGCTCAGCCATTAACTTTAGTAAAAACATAACTAACAATAGTAACAGCAAATTTTAAAGAAATGTAATTACTGGACAGTGCGTGAATGAATAATGTCATATTCACTACTTGTGATACTTGTGATGTCATACTTACTACATTGCATGGTGTTAAATATCTGCAGGGTTAAATGTTTGGTCATGGACAGACATGTTGGAAGCTGAAACATTTCAAACTGTCAGTTGACCACCGTTTCACTTCCCTCCAGTGAAGTAAATCATTCCTCACCTACAGAGGTTATTAGATCACATATTAAACCCAAGCCTGGAACTCCAGTGTTTTTTTTATCCTCGCTTTGGAAAGCTCAGGGAGAGGAAGAAACCCACACTAAGAGATGGTGCTAAAGGAAAAATTTGCTAAGTACTTAATTTGTCAAGTACTTTGGTTTATGGCAAAACATGTTTGCATGCGAACATGATAGAGATTGAGACGGTCTCTCTATACAAATCTCTGCATGCAGACCACATATGTGTCTATGTATCTATGCCTGTATTATTAAAAGAAGTGCATGTGTGTCTGTAGTGCAGGTATGAATCTGCCAGAGGGCAAATGGAAAATATGAATTGACTATAACATGGTGGACATCCTAAACATTACAGGTTCAAAGTTACAATTTGCAATGAACTAATTAAACAAGAACAATTTAAATAGCTCAACATATCTCATGTTACAAATGGTTCCAAATTTAATACAAAATGCACTTTTTGATGTCTACTTACTCAGTTTAACAATTATGCAACCAAAGTCAATTAAAGCTTGGTTGCAGAAGAAGGCATTGAAGATTCTGATCACTTTACTTGTTCCTGCTGGTGAGATGCTGCCCCATAGCATGATGCTTCCACCACCGTGCTTCACAATAGGAATGATATTATCAATAATGATCAATATCAATATTATTATCAATTTCTAAAAACACATTTTCACTTTGTCATTATGAGTCACGGAAAACAAAATATTAATCAAGTCACATTACTAACCATTTGACTGTTGGGTGCACTGTTAAGTTCCCTGAGATGATTTTTGTTGTAATTTGGCGCGGTATAAATAAAAGTGAATCATGTTTGATGAGCCCTAAAGTTCAAATTTCAAAATCAAGAGCCATAATGTTGCAGCCGCAACTGTTTGCTGTCTATAACTCAAGTTTAGTTTTTCCCCGCACTGTAAAATTATCAGTTTTCATTTTGGTGGAGGCTCAAGGTTAGCGACACAGTGACTGCACAGAAGTAGAAGCAAATTCCTCTCTTTCATTGGATGGTCTGGTCTGACAATTAAACACAGTGCCATGTGAAATCCCAAATTGCCAGCTGCTAATAAAAGGTCCCACTGCGGCAGACTGATAGCAAAAGAAAAAAAAACGAGATGTGAAAGAGCTGTGAGTTGTTTGGGAAATGTCCTAAAAGGTCACTCTCTCACTCTATCCCACGCCCATTCTCATCAAGTCATTTTGTGGATGTACCCAAAGCAAAAACAACAGAAAAACTCTTTGCTGGGGGTGTAAGCCTGCAGACTGGAGGGGTGCTGGGAGAGGAGCTGGCTGTGCTGAGCAGCGAGGGGGTCTGAGGTTTGGGCCAGGCCTCACCGGTTGTGTGTGGAGGAGGCTTTTGTAACTGTTGTCGCCACGGCAGCTCACCTATTGAGGGTAGAGTCTAAGAAATGTAAAGCAGCAGCATTTCAAAGCTTTCCCTCGGCTGTGAAACAAACAAAGAAATAAAGAAATCAAATTAAAGTTTGGACAGCAGTGAGTAAAGAGCGGGAATAAGAGAAGAAGTAGAGAGAAAGTATCTACTGTGGTAAATGCTTATGCACCAGGCCAAGCCATGCGTTGGAATCTGGTGAGTGTTGAGAAATGGAAAAAGAAAGGAATCATTAAAAAGACGGAGCGAGGTGGAGGGAGACTACTGTGCCCTTGTTTGCCCAGAACATTATTTTCTTTTCTCATTGAACCTGTCCAAGTCCTGCAGCCGGCTTGGTGAGTCTCCCACCCAGCATTGAGAGGCAGGCCTGGGCATGCCCGGCCAAGGTCAAACTGTGGCCGCCAATAACGCGCACACGGCTCAGCCTGCCCCCAGCTGCCACCGCTCTGTTTATGTTATTTTTTTTCAGTCCGTCTCCTTCTCTTTACCACCAAAGGGATCGCCTCAGCAGCTCGTTCTCTCTAGAAGGTTCGGCAGCACACGCAGGTATCAGGTGACGCAGTGTTCCTCCGCATCAATGTGTCTGAGATGAGGTGCTGCTTCCCTCATCAGTCTCAGTATCATACCGTATGTAGGCCATCGGTTTATGTTTCCAAATCCATAAACTGTCTCTTCAGAATTTAAGTGTTTTCTGCAGAAACGCTCAACAGTATTTTAGAAATGCCATTGGATATTTTTTGTGTTTTTCATGGTATGAGAAGCAGATGATCATCTGTATTTGAAAGAAACAATGCACATAGCTGGTGTGAAATGTCATAGAGAGGAGAGTAAGCTGAGAATGTGTTTGTCAACTGACTCTGCTATTTAGAGACCATTGTTGTGTCACTGCAATGAGTCATTAACCTTGATGTTACCTGGACAGCAAAACACTGCTGAACCCTTAAAGAACAACAAGGAGGAAAACATGTAGATCGATGAAATTGCAAACTGAAACTTCAAAGTGTGTTGAAAGGGCATCCATGAAACTTTGACATAACATTTCATCACGTCAAAGCCAATCTCGTCAATTTTCCTACAAAATGTCAAATGATACAAATAAGCACATTACTTTATTAATCCATGTATAGCAGCAAGTTGTATCTACGAAAATGTTTTTTTTATATTTTATTGCGTGTTATGTGTAAAGAGCTGTATTCGTCTGATTCAAATCTGGCTCCTCCAAATTTATCATTGATTATTATGATGCTAAAGTTCACTACGTAACCCACCTGAAAAAGAAACACAATCTCTGTTCAAATTTTTGTTTGATTTATATTTTAAAAAAAATTCTGTGTCTTTACAGTGTCACTGATGACATTAGCAGCAGAACTGATCTGGAGCGTATCTAAAAAAGCACTGCACTGATATGGCTGATTTGATCAAAGAGGAACTAGTGCTAAAGTAGCAGAAGCACAGGTTCACAAGGTATATTGTCAAATATCTTTTTAGCCAAATGCTATAAATAAAGCATAGCATTAGTTCAGACTTAACTTTTAACACATTTAGAAGTGGTCAGACAACATGTTGTATGACGTAGTCTGATGCGCACTAAGATTTCTAACCTTATCACCACTAGTAGTGAGGTCCTCCACTGGACATTTCAAACTGTATATACCCAAGGTGGACCGGAGCTGATGTCCCGATCACACTTTCAGCTCAGGATTGTACAACAAATGAGCACTTCATAATTTAATTTCCTTTGTTAAAGTTCAGTGCCATTGCAGAAACTAAAGTGCCATTTATGTGGAGTGGCGAAAATTGGTTTGGTTCAAGTTGCCGAGGTCACCGCAGATAGCTGTGTAATATGTGTAATGATTCCATCTTTTCATTCAGGAGAGTGGAGTTCTAGAGATCACCTATTACTATCAGGAACCAGGATGTTTTCACAAATGTATACTATATAAAATAAAGTTTATATATATACTACTACAAATAATAAGAGATAAAGACAGAATACATCAGAAACCTTATTCAGGGAATGTTCATTCAGGTGATGTGCATTGTACTCAAAATATTAACATTTCACACATTAAATCTACTCTGCTGAAAACCCACAGTTCATCAGTGTTTTCCTAGCAGTTTCCCTGGTCAGTTTTACTGGTCACTCCAAAAGTGACTTTGTCATGTTGGTCTTCTGCTGCCTAATTCTTTCCACTAAAACACCTACAAAAGAACATCCCCCAGCATTGCCTAATGAATAGGGAGGCCCTCCCCCTGTTTCCCTGGGTATTGTTTCCTTGTTGTTACACAGAGTGTGTATTGCTCACTAAGCCTGTGATGGTTGTCAGACTACCCTGCCGGCCTGTGTCTTTGTGACAAAGAAGGCATCAGCCTGCATTGCAACACAGGACACACACACTCATGCACTTGCCAAACAGACACCCACCATCATCCCTAAGATCCTGCATACAGTGATCTACAAATGTTTGTCCTGACCCCGACAGCCAGAAAACATCAGCATCCATATGGCAGTGACAGAAGATTTACTTTTTGAATAGTTGTTTTAATCAATTTCAATAGATGCTGGTAAAAGGGGATGTTGCACACAGTTATCCAAAAAAAAAAAAAAAGAATCTCTGGTGATAATTAAAAAACACAAACAACGGGTTCAACGCCTGTGAATATTTACATCAACCAGCTGATATAATCTTTTGGAAATCTGCCAAACTCAAACCAAACCATTTCAAACTGCTGTCTTTGGTTAAGAAGTCATTTAGTTAACTCAGCATAGTTTAAGAAAGCAACAACAGCATGTAGTGTTTGAGGGATGGTTTAAACACTGTGTATTCTTCTGTATATTAACTGTATCGTGGCTACAACTGTTAGCAAAAGTCCAACTAGCTTTTTGCAAACACTAACAAAGTTATACTTATACAAAAAAGTTCTCACTGCAACATACTGTGTTGTATTTGGCCACGACTGTGTGCGAGCCAGTGTACAGTAGTGTCTATGTCCTGGTTTGAGGAAGTTCGCACTTCATTAAGCAAAGCGAGTGAGTTTAAGATGCTGGAATATTTGCTTAGGAAATAATTTTAATGGTTTATTTATTTATTTATTTATTTATTATCAGAATAATTTTCTGTTAAGTGTCTAATAAGTTAGTCTATCAGAGGTGGGGCCCAAGGTGGGACATCGCCTCCATAATTATCTGATTGACCACCTGCTTCCTCCTCCTGTCAGTATGATAAGGTGGCAGGTTCTTGACTTATGATTATAAGAGTAAAGAGTAGAAATGAGGCATATTTTTAATCCTTTAGGGAATAGTAAGGGAAAGTGAAAGCATTCATTGATTCATCTACCACTTATAGCATACTTCAGTGATGCTTATTGCAAAAGCAGCTATATGTATTTGCTTATTGTTCACAAATAAGTAATTAAAGTGACAGCGAGAGCTTAGTAACATGTTAAATTGTGACTGGGACTCCACAGGCAACTGAAAATAAAAACAATAAATAATTTAAGATTGTTGATTGATGATACGTTGATTTGTCATTACTACATCTATCAGTCAGGTTGATGCTTGCACCTCTATAAATATAAAAGGAAAAAAGGTCTGGACTGGATTTTTATTCCTCTCTACAGCTACACATTGTTGTTAATTATTGGCAATATTTCTTAAGTGTTTTTTCTTAAGCTGAACAAATGTGTCAGTCAATAATAATATTCTAGCTTAATATTTTTCATTAAGCAAATATTATTTGCTTTATATTAAAATTAAAGACATTTATAGACAAATGTGCCACCCCTCTTTCAGCATGCGCCCGACTCTGGCCACCACATTGGAAAATGTGTAGGCATGCCCCTGTAGTGGACTTATCATTTCCCCATGAGAAGATCAATGCTTCAAAACGTGCACACATTTAAAAAAATAGACATTTTACTGAGCTTCGGATTTGCTGTGGATTCTGTTGTTTTAGGTTCAGAGCCAGGCTCACTGTTTCCCCTTGTTTCCAGATTTCATGCCAAGTTAGTCAACTGTGGGGGTAGATGTGTATTTAACGGACAGACATGAATAAAGTATTGACCTTTACATCCAACTCTCAAGAAGAAAGCTAATAAAAGAGATAAATGCCTGCCTTAAGTAGCATTTTGAATCCAAGACCTTTCTTTGTAATGGAGTATTTTACTTAATGTGTTGTATTGTACTTCAGTATAAAAAATTCCAATTCTTCTTCTACCACTGAGGAAGGTGCAGTTTGGGAATGTGTTTTTCTGACAGAACAGAGCCTCACTTTGGTAAGGTAAGTGAACTTTCACAAAACCTCCCATGTAATAAATCTGGGGCTCCATCCTGCCTCTCTTTCTGTCTGCTACACCATCCCTCCCTAATCAACCCCAGAGCCTGGGTAAACTGGTAGACCAGTAACTGAGCCTCACCCATTACCACCCCCCACTCCCACATGACAATAGTACCAGCAGTTTCCCAGGAAACAGGCCTTTCAATAGCTGTGTGCTAAAAAAGATGTATTCCCCGTCTCTTCCCTGTCCACTTTTTCACATCTTGGTTTTTTTGGGCGGTGGGCGGGTGGGGAGGTGGATGTGACCAGTAGATAAGCTTCAGCTTGTGAAGGATGCCCCGACTCTCGGCAGCTTACTAACTAACCTTCATTTTGTAATACTTTCTCCAGTTGAATACCAAGGAGGTTGTGGGGCAACGGAAAGAGACACACCGTGACTGATGCAGAGAACAGATATTTCCATTACTTCCAGAGCCTGTATCCATCAGAACTATAACACAATGTGCTGTGTACAAAAATATTATAATAATGCCATTTCTGTTATCTGCCACCGGAGGTTGCTTGAGACTCGTCCGAAAATTTTGCCAAATTCCAATTGAAACATCCTATAAACCAGAGGTTGGACATTTTTAAATGTCTTTTTTTCCTGACCAGATTGCTTTATTAAGGAATAGAGAAGACCTGCAAATCTTCACAGAGGAGAAATTCTTTTTAGCATGAAATAAACGACAAGTGATTTTTATGAAATTATCTAAAGGATAAAAATGATAAAATCTTGTGGGCCTCTCTTTGCCACAACTGGTTTTAATGTTGTTTTAGAAAGAGAATCCCGAATCTGTGAAGCCATCTATGTTCAAATACTGGCACAGAATTTGAACACACTGGAATTGTGTCACTATCATCCTTACAACATAAACTGAATCCTCCTCTAAATGGCTGTGTCATCATCCAGCCACACTGGGTGTTGGTGTTTAGCACTTTCAGTTTGCAGCGTTCTGGGTTGGAACAAGCAGTTAGGGTTAGCGTTTCAGCAGGAGGCTCCTCTTACCTGCAGCCGTCAGCAGGGCCAGGGAATAATACCTGCATCAGGTTACCGCAGGCCTCTCATCTAACCAACCTGCCACATTATAATTCTGAGCCCTGCAATCCAGCTGGAGAGCTACGTCCAGCAGGTAATAGCTGTCCAGGGGGGCCTACAGGGAGCTTGAGCTGGGGGGAAGGGAAATATCATGCTCTTCTTTCCAGGAAAAGCACTTGGGCACTGGGCATAAAGATGTAGGATCCTTCTCTTCCAGTGGAGTGTTAGGTGTCCATCATACAGAGGTGTAGCGTTACAGCACTTTATCTTTGCCCTTCCTCTCTCAGCCGTCATTACCTCATCAGTGACCACAGGCAGACACGTTCGCTAACAGAGAGCCTGTCTGTTCACAATCCCTGGGGGATGCTGGCTTCTTAAATTCTACGTATTTGCATTTGATTACTGTGGCTACTCAGCTCACCCTCTAAACGTGAGCCACCTTGCTAATCTGTAGCCGGGTCAGACAGAGACGGTGTGGTCTACAGCAGGGCAGACAGGCGGTGATATATGGGGCCGTGGGACACTTGTCCCTGTTAGACCCCACACCGACCGAGTGAAGGACCACAGATCCAAGCGCCATAGGGAACAAGAGTTTGACTGAGCACAGACAAAGCCCTGAAAGAGAAACCCAGCCACCCCCTGCTAATATTACCCATCCACTGCCTGATCACAGCAAGAGCCCAAAAGAGATGAGCAAGAAAAGACCAGCGTAAATCTCACACACAAGCACAGTAAAACTGAAGGGGGTGAGGGGAGAAAGTGCAAGACAGCAAACAGAAAAAAAACAAGAGCATACGGCTATGCTAGAAGCTCTGTGAGGCTGTACTGACACATGGCTGCCCTTTGAACTTCATGTGATTTGAGATCCAGCTTGTATTGATAATGACAACATGATGGTGTTTAGTGGTGTTTACAATGTCAACCATCTTGAGAAAATATGAAGGAATGGAAGACTTTCCCCAGGGCTGATGGTCAGGGGCATTGCTAGTGGCTCTGCACAGATGGGAAAAGTCCATCACTTTTATTGTATGGGTACTTAATCTAATATCTGCACCAAACTCATTGCAATCCCCAAAATATTTGTAAAGACATTTCACCCTGAACCACAAAATTCTACTTCATGGCCACATGGTTGGAAAGTTAGAAGATCATCAAAATCAGTAGGTTTCATCATCTGGAAGACACAAATGTCTTTACAAAATTTAATGACCATCCTACAAGTCTTATGGGACTTGATGGGCAAAGTCACATGGTCTTTCCTATAGGACGAAGTTGCACGGCTAAAACTAATGAAAATGTATTATTTAGACAAACAAGATGGTGTAAAACTGAATTTTTCTTTATTGTCAAAGAAAAGCAGGAAATAAAGTAAGAAACAACAAAGTAAAAGAATGTATACACTGTCTCTGACTTTGCAGAACCAATCATGAGGTATGATGCCATTATTATTGTTGCTAAGTGTTACTTGATTGAGAAGCACTAATATACAAACACTTCATGGTTGAGTTCTTTCTGCTGTCAGAGTGTATTCGCACCTCATGATACACAAAAGAGTGAAACCGGTTTCTCTAAAGTAAACTGCATGAACAGACAGACAACAACTGAATGTAAAATATAACAAGTATCGCTATACATTGATTGCACTTTCACACATTTTAGAGGAAAACAGTAGGAATGACTGCGTCTACAAAGCTGAGACTCTACACGTCTTCATATGGAGTGATTTGGTTTGGTTAGCCTGTATCCAGTGACACATATGCAAGCTGTATCAGATTTTTAGTTCATGTACCGATACAGACCCTGTGTCTCAAATCTCCTCGCATGTATCGATCCACAAAAAAGACATTTCCTCTTTGTGACAGAAAACGCTGCCACGTTGTTGGGCCCCAAGTGTTGTTCTTGGCACATAGAAGGTCAGGTGTTCATTTACAAGGCACTGTGGCCTTTCTAAAGTGAGCACTTTAAAGATCTTATTAGGTCTTTGTTAGAGAATTTTGCCTCAAGCTGTTTCGTGTCCATATAAACTTTTACGCCATGAAGCTCAGATGTGTCCTCTGTGTCTACTGTTCAGCTAGAAAGTCACAGGATCAAATAATGTAGTTACTAACTACTTCTACAAATAACATTTCCATCTGATATGGGACAAATTCTCTGTTTCATTTCCTCTTATAATATCTACCTATCCTGTATAATTATTATTAAAGTAGGTAAACTAGCCCTAAGTATTTCAGAAGAATGCATAAAGAGAATAGTTAATACTAAAAAAATCTAACACAGTAATTCACTTCTACACCAAACATCATTTGGCAACATCTCATATATCTTTTAGTCTCATACCACTCAGGTAAATATTTCTCTTAAACTAAAAAGAGCTGCAGATTAGTTGCGTGCAGATCATGTGCTCTTCTCTTTTTGCCCCAGGCATTTGAGCTTGATGTAGTCTACAATGATATGAAGACACATTTACACAATGTAAACACAGACATCACCCTGAAAAGCCTAATCACACCAGTATTTATAATGTCAAAAATTAGCAAAAAATCATTTAGTAGTGATGAATCTGCAACCAGTGGTTATTTAACATTTGTGTGATGAATGATTAAAGTTTAAACAAAGTGAGATGAATATGGCATTATCTAGTAGCCTATGGTAATATACGTCAATGTATGAATTTATTTTCCTATTAGCAAAGAGTTAACAAGCTTGCTAACTGGTTGCTTACTGTAAATGTATTATGAGAACCGCATACCAGACTCCAAAATGGTGCCCACTCAGCTGAATGAAAATAGTTTCCCAACTGCATAAACCAAAAATGTTTTCTAAACTTTAGGTTTTCCTCCATATTGTAGGGCCCACAGGCTTTACATTGGGATGGCATAAATGAAGATTACTTTCCTAGGCTTTGGGAAAGTTTAACAAAAATAAAACCTTTCTGCAATAAAAGTTTGTTTGAATTTCCAGGACTCCTCTTAACGGAATAACTTATTCTCTTCTACTAATGCTGCAGGGGATTTTTGTTGCAATATCGGGAGAGGCCACTAGGACAAACTGTCAGCTAACCTGAGTGGCTGGAAGTTAGCAAGCTTTCTTCAGTAATACTTGAACTAAACTTAAATGAACTGATGTACAATCCTGAGATTAATTTACCAAACGAAAGTAAACAAAGCAGAGATTCATAGTGGTTCTGATGTCGTCGGCTGAAGTTGTTCACTGATTAGTCCTGCAAGTCACACGTTAACAATCTAATACAGGAGAATATTTCGACTCACAGATTTATTTCACTGTGCTGTACCAGGTTTTGTGGCCAGGCCTTCATTTTGATAATATTTTTTTTGTGTGTGCCTCAATTCAATTCATGGTTCACCAAAGAGATTGGACATCATTTGTTTTCCTTGTGATGATGCGACCTGCTGCTGTACATTGTGGCATCTTTGTTCAGTAGGCATTGGGAGTTCCTGTATGAATTAACATCAACATGTTTTATTTTTAAAATACTTTAAACAACAAACGTTGCTTGAACGTATAAAAGGGTCTTGTTTTCCCCAGTAGCATTGAAAAGGGTTTTTTGTCTGAAAGAGTACCTCAAAACAACCATTCCTCAAAGGAGCGTGTCTATCCGGGTGCTGGAGTCACCACCTAATGATTCTCCAAGGTCAAACAGCTGGTCCAGGTTAACAGTGGAGCTACAGAGGAAATCACTGCGGCCTTGTTCCTCCTCTTCAGGCCAAGGATTCTCCAGGAAGGCTGTAGCTAGGAAGGTCTCCTCATCAAAGTCTGACACGTCATTACTCCTTTGCGTCTCCACCAACACATGGATGTCCACTGTCCCTGTGGGGGCTTCAACAGGAGAGATGTGCGTCCCTCGTACTGTCAGATCCTCCTCTTTCATGATGGGGCTCAGAGGTTCCCCATCCTCCAAACTGAGCTCCCCGCTGAGGGCTGAGTCCAGCAGGGCATCCCAGTCAAAATCCCCCTTCAGAGGTCCTATCTCCTTCTGTTCATCCACCGAGAACAATGGAGAGCTGGATCGCCGAGGGGCTTTGGTGGTACCACTTCTGGAGCTCAGTGATTGTTTCCTCTTTTGCCCACCTCTTCCCCTGACCACTGGCCAGGATCCCAGCATGGTCCCTTCAGCCAGATGGGGATCCCAGTTCTGGTCGGCCCCAGTTGCCTCTTCAAATTCTCTGAGGAGCCTTTGAGACTCTGGGTTGATGCACAGGCCAATCTGACTTCCTGTGGGGCTGCAGGGACCTCTGGACTGGGGCTGGAGGTTGATCCTGAGCCTGTTTTGCAGAGCTGGGTTGATCTGGACTGGTGGCATTCGTCTTTTCTTGTAAGCACCACTCAAGAGGCGCTCAGCATACTGCGGGTCGATCTTCCAGAAACCACCCTTGCCTGGCTCATCCTTCTGCCGTGGCACCTTGATGAAACACTTATTGAGCGACAGATTGTGTCGAATGGAGTTCTGAAAACAGAGATTCATATATACTCACATATTGACTTTAACAAATACAATTTTTGACATGAATTAAAATAGAATAATTTGGCATTTTTGAAAAAATTCTACTTTGTTTGCAAACGTCCTTTGGAGAGTTACCCATGTATTTTTATGTACTTGGTACACCAAACTACCCAATCTCCTAACTATATGTAAAGCATGTCTCTGTTTCAAGATTATTTGACTCAAAGGTCAGCTCCATGAAGGCAGTTTATTTAATTTGCTAATGGTCAATGGCAAAAATGTGCATTCAATCATCAAAGCTCAGTTTGGTGCCGATAAGTCACATGGATTTACATTGCCTCTGAAGTGTTATACATACAAATGCAATATAATGAAACTTAGTTATGCAGCTCTTAAAATGTATCCATGCTTGTTCTCTGAATTCTTGGCTGAATTAACATATTTCCCAAAATGTAAAACTTTTCCTTTAAACAGATTTCCATTCATGTGTAGCAACACAGGAAGTACAGATGACAGAGCACCATACATCACATTATTACCCTGTGTACCCTTGCGTTCATCCAGTCCCCTTCACTGAAATCTAAATAGAGCAGTGACCTAATGACCTTTGTTAAATATTATCTGCCCCGTGTACTGCCTTACAATAACAAAATGCTCTGAAATGTGTAAGCCAGACTGTGTAACACCAGAGTACAGCTAACAGCTTCATCAATCATTTATCCAGCAAAATTTCTTCAGGAGTTATTAATTACACACAGCCAAGTCACTAGTACAGCGGCAACTGGCCCAGACCTCCAAGTATAACGTTCCTCTAAAATGGATTTTTCATTGTACAAAATCCTATGTCCAGCTGTGACAGCAGGAAACAGTAACACTGAGGCCTCCAGAGATGCATTTACACACAGAGGAAATTGTGTTGGAAGTGACAAATCCGTTTTATAGTATATTGTTCTTTGTACAGTGTGTCTGATGTGTGTGACTGTGTGGTCATTTACCTGCCAGGTGGGATCAGCGTGGCGGTAGTAGCAGAAGTTATCAGTGATCCACTTGTAGATACAGGACAAAGTGATTTTGGACTTCTTGCTGGCCTGCATGGCCATACAGATGAGGGTGGCGTACGAGTAAGGCGGCTTGATGTGCGCGTTAGTCTTGTAGTCCACCTCATCAGGACAGTGGCCGTGCGCCACGATGCCGGGGAGAGACTGCATCCTGCTGTAGGCCGCGGCTGTGGGCTTTCCAGGGGTCAGAGGCATGCCGATGGAGGCGGGGTCCCCAGCCAGAGGTGAAGCTGGGGCGTCGGAGCCCAGCTGCTGGTGGCCGAACAGGTGCGGCTGTTGGTGGGCCTGCTGCGGCACGTTGGCACCGAGAATAGAGAACTCCTGCAGCCACTGCAGGCTGGTCAGGCTGTCGTCCAGGTTCAGGGAGCTGCTGCAGCAGCTGCTGATGCTGTTGTTGTTGTTGTTGTTGTTGACACCGTCCCGTTCCTCAGCCTGAGCAGCCGCGGATACCACCTCCTCCTCCAACTCCACAGAGCCTTCGGGCCACGGGTCGGTACAGCTCAGGGACAGCATGGCTCTCTCCAACACCTCTCTCCTCTCTATCACTCCAGCCCCGTTCCTCCTCCTGCCAGCACCTGACAGGACCGAAAATATACACCCAACTTCACCAAAGTGTGAAAGGACAAGACAATGATAGCCCTATTTGAAAACAGAGAGTCTGTGTGTGCGTGCGTAAAGTGAAAGATTTGTAGATTCCCATTTAAATCCAATGGCATGTCTGTCACCTTGACGTCTGGTTGACCGAAACATTTTGCAACAAAAATATTCAAAAAAATCTAAACATGTTGGTCTTGATGCGTAGCGGCTTCTTTTTTCCTGAAAACCTCCAATGCGCACTTGACGCACCATGGAGCGCGCATCGTCCTCAAAGGAATGTAAAGTCTTTAATCCGACATTGGGTTATTAAAAGTTAAACATCTTTGAAAACAACCCCATCAAAGATCGTTACAATAATATTAATAGAATATCTACTGTTACGTTTGAGAAGATTTGCGCATTTAAATACTGCGTAAAATCCACATATTTATCAATGTGCAACTTTTAATTTGATTAACTATACTGATATTATTTTTGCTTTATTTTACTTTATTTTTTAAGGTAAAGTAATATTTACTTAATAGTTTTCATGATGTAATTTATAATTAATGTTTTTAGTTTCATTTATTTGTATCTATGTATTTGAGAGTCGTGTGTTAAAGGCCTCCTGAAGAAGTACCCTTCAGAAAACATTTAGGGGAGAAATTATCTAATATTATTTGAATAAACATACAAACTCACCCTTTGTCGGCTGTAATGTTGAGTAGAGACCTTTAAATCCCACAGGAGCAGCACACTGATGTTCACCCGCAGTCTGCTTCCAGTGCACCTGTTGTCAACTTATGACTGAGAGAAAGAGAGAAAAAGAAATTCCTGTCAGTAATGTTGGGCGCTTCTTTTCCTCTGCGAAGTTTTTTTTTATAACGGGTGTCAGCGGGCTGCAGGATCCTTCGAGGAGGCAGTTTAATACCTGGTGCAGGAGGTTTGTCTAGCAACCATAGAAACGGTACACCCCCTTGTAAACAGCTTCCCGCTCGTCTATTGGCCTACTCGTTTCTATAGCGCTTCATTTTTAATCACTCTCAAGTCAACTGTGGCCGCTGCAGGTTCTCAAGCGGCCCGAGGACGCTGAAGGAGACCTGCTTAGATCTTTCGTGAACACATTACTTTAATTTTACATTTATGAAACTTTAAAAATGTTGCAATATTGTAGAAAAGTACATTCCTTTAAAAAGATTTCACAGAAGACATGAAGTTTTGAAAAAGGCACAGTTACAGATTTGATGCATAACGTTACTGAATCAAACTTCTAGTCTCCTTGTCACATTCGTAAAATAGCAAAGATTCAGTCCAAAATCCAAAAATAAGTAATAATAATTTTGTTTCAGAACTTTGTTTTTTCCATTACTCATCTTACATCTCATGATATCTCAGATTTATCTGGTAGCCTTTTGGATGGGCCCAGTCCTTATAGGTTGTAAACCCCTAGACTAACGTTTAATAATAATAATAATAATAATGATAATCAATTATACTTTATTTATCCACTTGGAGAAATTCTTGTGGACAGACAGCTTCCATTAGGAGCCAAAGGTGCAAAGATCAGTGTCTTTTCCAGGGACACCACAACATGTGGCCAGGAATCGGGAGGAAGACGACTGCCCTATGAAGTGTATGTAAAGTATAACTCCATGTTTTAGCAGTAAAATGCTGCTGAAGCCTTAATGACTTTGTATTAACAATGTCAGAATCAGTCACAGGAGACACTTTACTAGTCTTTTAATGACAGTTCAAGTAAATGTAGCAGATAATACCCTTAGTACTTTCACCACTGGTACTTTTAAAGGTCACAATGTGTCTGTATACCTCTGAAAGCAGGACTTCTATGTGTAATGCCATACTGTGTACTTCAACTGGAGTAAAGCATCTGAATTCCTCCACCATTGCTCTGCTGGCTTGATCATATGATTATAACAAAGAAGAACACACAGCTCTGGCAGCATCATCTCTGAATATATTAAATGAGGAACAAAGTAAAAGTTGGACCCAGAGTTTGGACCTGCTAGGGGTGTGTGTGTGTGAAGGAATGTACTTTTGTTCATAAGACAGAAAAGGAGAGAAAGTCAAAACAAAAAGGTCTGGCCCCCTTAACGTTGTATTAGTGTGGCTGAGTGGTTTCCTGAGGCCCCTCACAATGGCAACTGTAAAGCAATAAAAAGGCTTCCTCATCTCTGTGGTCCTGATGTCTCTTCAGTGCTGGACGTGGAGCCCCGTGTGCTGCTGACCATTACTTTTAATGGGTTCAACACTCCACAGAGACTCATCACCACTGCTGCTCATACTTCATTCATCAAGAGGAACACAGTGATGATCCGTATCTGTGAGCAGATATAGAAAATGATTTGCATTTGATAGATGTACAAACATTTTAAACTTACTAACACTAAACACAAATGTGAACTGCAGAGAGCAGACAAACGTGTGAAGCAAAGGTTTGTATGATTTCACGTCATTCTGCAGTATATCACCTTCGCCTAAAGTTTAAAGGACAATTCTCTATATTTTTGTTGTCGTCAACAAATCCCATTGTGTCAACTCACTGTAATGTCAGTGAATCCAAAACCTGATTTTAGCTTATTCAATGTGAGACTATTTCAAAGACAAACAAATATATAAACAAAAGAGAAAACTAATAACACTTACAAAAAGAAAATTAAATAAAAGATGTAGTCTTAACTTTTAAGTCTCTATCACACTTAGCTTACATGTTGTCAGTGGTGGACACTTTTAACACAACAACGTCAAAGTGTCTCCTGACACTGATTTTATCAAACAGTCTTGCAGCTTGTTCCAACTATTTTCTGTGTAGGTCAATAGTTTAGTTTGATTTTGTCTTTTTTAAGTGATAGTAGAAATTCTGCAATGTAAAAAAACAAAACAAAACATCATTACAAGTGAAAGTCTTTCACTAACAGTGGTGTAGTACATATATAATTTGCATAACCAATTCTGTAGCTGTTGTCTGTATCCTATTCTTTGTTGGTATTGTCAACGTCTGTACCGTCTTAGAAGACAAAGGACCAGAAGCAAATTCCTTGTATGTGCTAGCGTACTTGGCGAATAAAGGTGATTCTGATTTGATTCTGATTTGTTAAATGTACTTGAGGTATCAAAAGAAAAAATAATAATATTGAAAAAATTTCCCAAGTAAGTGTTATCCTATCTTTATGTATGCATTAATATGAGCAATAGTGTACAGTAAATAAAAAATAATCATAGTCATTAATAACTTAGTAACCAGTAACTACTACTGTCAGAGAAGTGTAAAAATGTTTTGTAGATTAAAAGAATAAAGCAGCATAAAAGGTTAATTTTCAGACATGTCTCTGACACTATTTTATTTGAGTACTTCCACTTTATCCTTCTTGGTTGTAGCATGAAATTGTTGTGTTGTTACTATAGAAGATATTCATTCTTGAGTTAACATCTTTATTTGGTTAGATATATTTACTGTTATTGAGGATGGTAAACCCATACACTACATTACCAACGTATAGCCTGAAAAACTATTCTATACTTTAGAGGAACTGATTCTTACTTAAGGAAAAAGTGTTTGCTATTAGCTAAACGGTCAGTTTCACTGGTCTCCTTGAAGAGAAAATACTTTATACTTTATAGAATATAAAGGCAAAGTCTATTTCACATTTCACATGATGACTGAAGGACTATGTCGCTCACTGCTGATGAGTTCCTCTGGACAGATGAGTTTTTAAAATCCGAGAAGTGTAGTAGAGAATCTGAAGGAATCTCTTTGAGTTTAAGAGAAAATACAAATGTCTTTGTCTTATAAACCTATAAATAAATAATATGATTAATTGACGAGCTAATGTTTCTTAAAACTGTGCTCAGCTTAGTACCTGAGGAAATGCATCCAAACAAGGGCATGACTGGAAGCTCACCTGCCGGGTCTGTGGTTAAATGTCAGTGTACAGTGAGTGAAGGCTTATAAACCATAAGGAAGTCCAGTCAAACCAGTAAAACCTGGCTACATGAAAGAACAGGTCCTGGTCTTTATTTCACCCCTGATAGTCCCACAACATTCACCTCAAATCACAAGTCATTGTTTAAACCTTACAGAGTCAGACAGGCCTTCGTCTCTCGCCAGTCCATCCTGCAGAGGTCAAAGGTCAGAGTGGCAGCAACTGAGAGTAGAAGGTCAGAGACACACACACGCACACACACACGCACACACACACGCACACACACAGTCAGATAACTAAAGCAAATAAATGAATGCAAGAACAAGCCAGGTTTATTTGCACTGCACCTTTCAACAATAATGAGGAGCTTTACATGAAAATGATAAAATAGGATTAACAAAAAAAATAACATGAAGTATTATTGTGATTTATTATAATATAAATATGCTTTTAGAAACAGTGTGTGGATTGTTTATATATATATATGTTTTTATCTATAGTTGTGTTTTGATTGAATGTGTATGTTATTATAGATAACCTCAAAAATTATAAACGAAAATACTTTATTCGAATTATTAAAATAATGTAAAATCAAGAGGAAGCGTGATGTATTTCCTACTTGTTTTAGGTTTAGCAGTAATACTTGCATTTGGACAGATGATGGCGCCACAAACCATTTAATGAACTGTCCCATGTAGCACTAACATTTAAATGAACATGCGCACCAGGGCTGTTTTATGTGTTCTTATTACTGCATTATCATGACTAACCTTTTTAGAAATCAATGTGGTGCATTAGGTTTCTCAAGTCACTGGACAACAAAAGGGACGACATCTTGTTACTTATTATTTCCGCCCCTTGCCCTGCGGTGAATAGCTTTAACAGACTTTGTTTTACTGTGTGAATTTTATTTTTTTACCAGACATTTGGTGGTAAATGGGAAATATTTACCTTGCACAGTAACTATTTTATTTATTCATATACTATTATATTTTGCATTGATAATGATAAACATACATTGTATGTATAACATTTTAATATAAATGTACATATTTTTCAAAAAAAATAAAAGTTACATTATGTATAAAACACCTGTATAATTATTGGCACGATGTTAAACTGTCTATAGAATTATCACTGTAATTATTACATGTACATATATAACTGTTGGAATTGGCCTGTGTCATCTAAAAAGCAAAAGATTTTTCTAATTTAGTTTTCCATCACAATCCATCACAATGTGTTATTGTCATATAACCCTAATACCTTAGTAACAACGTTCCTACGACAGCTTAGTGATACAGGTTTTTCATTGTTTTAGCACACAGAATAACACAATAGACCAGGTCACCAGGAGCAACATATCAGCTCACACACTGATCATGTAAAGCTGTTGTTTAAACATTTATTACACCTGTGCAGTGAAAACGTCTAACTTCTAACTGTGTGTTTCATTCAGGCAGTAAGACGAAAGACACGCTTGTGAAAAAGATGACGAATCAAAAGCAAGTCTGGATTACGAGAAAGAAGTCCTGAACACAAAAGGATTAAAGCACCTCTCGTTTGAAGGTCCCCCACACTAAAAGAGACACACTACAAATGACCATTTTGCATCTCTTCGGGGTTGGTTTTTGTATCTTTGTGATCATGTGAGTTTGTGAACATTTTGTGTACAGTCATTTGTTTCCCATTCTGTTCATTTTTCGTCTTGTTGCAGTGATTTTGTGTCGTGATGATTTCATCTTAATAAAACGTCCATGTATTTTTTATCTCTGTGTAGTTCTTTAAGTCATTTTACCTCTTTTTTGTGGTCATTTGTGTGTGTTATAACTAAGCTTTGTGAATTTTTTTATGTTTTTTATTTAGCCGATCACTGTTACCAACTGGGTGCTGACTCAAACTATATCAGGCTCAGACTCTGTAAAATACTGTAATCACACATGAACGGATGGGGAGTCATGGGACAATCCATGTTAAGGGTACCAGCATGTGATATAGAAAACAAACACGCTGGGAGCCCCCAGTGACAAGGTCCAGTTTGTAAAGACACATTATTGTTAATCATCCACTACTGAACTTAAAGATAACCCCGCCTCTTTGCTGTAGGGTGTTGTTTTGATGGTGAAATGACCCCGAAGTGAACCTTCAACCAGTGAAAGAGCTGGTCGAGAGGCGGCCGCAGGGCAGCATGGCTGACTGAAAACAGCTCTCTCCACCTTCTACTGATATCTTTACAAGCACACGAGCCCCGTAGTTGCCTTTTGATAGCTTGATGAACACATGACCGATCAGGCTCTGTTTTTATTATCCCAAATACTGAGCTAAATTTTGGAGCAGGGGCAAATGCACATAAAATGTAACCAGGATGTGATCATACCCCAGCAGGTGTTCATGCAAAGACTGGATATTATTATGCAAGTAATGTATCCAGATCACATAACAGAGGAAGATTATTGTTTAAGGGATTCATTTATCGATTCGTAATCAGTGAGATTGACACTGAAAACGGTTTTTCAGGAGATGTGACAATTTGTGTCCCACTCTTCAGTCCACTGTTGATTAGCAGCGATACATAATAGATAGGTTTCCTCTGTCACATGCGCTTTCACCTGCACCACAGCTGAATTATTCAGCCTGGTGGCAGAGAGAGAGGTGCACAGGCTGCAGGCCAGGAGCTGCACTCCTGATAAGAAGATTAGTGTTGTTCTGTCAGGAGAACTGTAAGGTCCTGTCAGTCTTCAGCGTGTACACCAGGCCCTAACAAGCGTTTCAGTTTAGGAGGATGACACCATCCCATGTTTGTTATGGTGGATTGTTTTATTTGTATGAGTTGATTGACATTTTGACATGGTTCTTTCTCTTAGCATTTCAACTGAGATAATCTAGTAACTCAATACATTTACTTTTTATACTTCTTACTTTGTAATCGATTATTAGAAAGTGTGATACCCAAAATACTTACAAATGGCTTGCCAACATTTATAACAGCATTAATACTGGAAAGAAACGCGCTGTTCTTTGCCACTACCATCGACATTTCACATGCGGTCTTTTGGTCTATACGTTTTTATCCCATTGGTTTATGTTTTGTAAGCACACTACCCGTCAAACTTGTTATAAATATATCGTTTTCTTACAGATGCATTATTGCATCCATTAGTTAAAACTCTTAGCGCCTTGATAAACTGTTCTTTATCTGAATATTTAAATAGATCTATAAGAAACACAATATTTACTCTTTGTGTGTACGGTTTGTGTTCCTGCCGAAAGGAGCGGCCAATCAGCTCTATGAAGTCACGCTAACCATCCAATCAGAGTGCATTTAGAGGGAATCAAACACATTACGTCAGTGTAACGGAGGAGAAAAAAATGTGTGTAACGATGTCGGTTAACCACGGTGGGCGGAGCGGACGTCTCTGGACCTGACAGTCTTTGGCTCCACTCACCGCCAACCTCCCTGACGCTTAAAACAAGCGCACACTGAATTTAAACGCTTCATCTCGATAGCCAATCAGCGCATCGGTAGTACTATGTCGCTGCGGAGCTGTCCAATCAGCGTCGCCCTGGTCTTTGTTGTTGGTGCTGGCATGAAAATATTGTTGTTGCTGCTGTAAGCTGCGGAGAGTCAGCGGTGGGAGACGGACATACACACAGTCAGGCAGTAAAAACACTGGGTCACAAGGTTCAAGACGAAGTTAAAATTAGTTTTTTTTATTTCTTTTGTTTTAAATAGACTACGTGGAAAGTGGGCATGTCGGTGAATATGGAGGAACTCAGGCATCAAGTAATGATCAACCAGTTTGTTTTGACGGCAGGCTGCGCCGCGGATCAAGCGAAGCAGCTTCTACAAGCGGCCCACTGGCAGTTTGAGGTGAGCGTGGACGCTGGAGGATTTATTTAGTCTGAACTAATGTTCTCATCCCACTTATCTAATTCCTAAATTGTATACGAACCGAGGACCCTATGAGTTTATTATTTTTATGTTTGTGCCCTGTCTTGACGACCATGCGCTCCTGTAGCTAGCGTTAGCTAAGCTAGCAGCAGTGAGGACGTGGTACTCGACTCAATGGCCGTTTTTGTTTACATTCTCGACAGTAATCCACTGTGTCACGGTTATGCTAATTGCTGTTAGCCCAGCCACCGGCACGATAATCAGGCCTTTCTAAAACGCCACGGTCGCTCTACTCAGCTCATTGTTTTATAGTTTAATGACTGTAAATGTAAACACACAACCTAATCTTAAGACGAGTCACTGATGCCATCTTGTCAGACCAGGCCCGCCTGATAACATGTTCTCACAATACCCGCATCTATTACTCACAGATCATAAACTACCGGTTTGGTTTGTTTTGTTTCTTCAGCCCCAATCTCTACATTTAAATGACACTCGGTGATAAATGACGCCATCCTTGCTAAACTGGTTAATACAATCCCTTAATCAGATTTCCTGCATGACTGGAGACCTTTCTCTCACTTTTTTAACTACTGAGATGAAAAGTCTTTGTGTTAGTTAACTTCTAAACCATATGGTTGGTTTTGTTTGCAGAAACAAAGAGGTAATACTCACTGCACTTGAAGTGGTCTGTCACTAATCCTACTTAGTTATATATAGACTAATTAAGATGAATTATCCTTCCAGCTGTTCTCAGACACAGGTCCCTCTTTATCTTAAAGCATTTCGTGTTTCATATTTAAAATCTATTCTCCAGCTTCTCCAGCTGATTTCATTGTAAACTGAACTTCATTGCTCTTTGGAGAGTTGAATAAACAAAGTAAGACACTGTCAAAGCAAACAGTAATGGTCCCATACTCAGACATCAAATATTCAAAGTCAACTAAATCTAACTGAATGTTTTGGTCTTTTTCACTGTTCCAAGTCCCCTACAGCTGTGAAAAAGGTGTGTTTTTTTCCTATTGATGTTTTATACGCAAAACTCTTAATTGAATGAAATTGCAGACACATGTATTAAGAATAAAAATAACTGCTAGTTGCCGCCCTGCTGGACTAATTATACATATTTCACCTAACATATTCCATCCAAGTCAAAACCACAACATCACTTTGGCTGTGATAAACCCTCTAGCTGACAGACACCTGAAGGATCTTTGACAGTAAGCGTCCAGATGGTTTTCCTCAGACCACACCTATGTCTGCTTTACCGATGTAACCGGTCTGTTGTGGCTGTGCCATGGCTACGTGGTCAGTGTGAGGGTCAGGAGCCAGCTGGGTCACCGTAGGGGAAGGGGGGAGTCAACTTGGTTACAGCCCTGTGGTTGTGAAACTAAAACTATTTGCAGATTCAGCAACAAATTTGATAAACATTTTTGTACGTCTTCCAATAAAAATGTCAGATCTTTAGCATTTTAAATGAGATAACTTTTTTCTTTCTCAAGGAAAATGAAACATGAGCTTTTGTTTGGAAGCTTACTGTTTGGAGACCATTGTTCTGTCGCTGTGGTGAGTCATTTTGTGTTACCTGGACAGCATAACACTGTTTAAAGACAACAAAGAAGGAAATGTCTGAATGATGAAAGCACAAACTGATGAAATTTTGGTTACAGATACATTACATTAAAGGGCAGTAATTTAAAACAGTTTGAACTCAGAGTATGAGGGAGGCTAGAAGACATAGTCTGTTCTACAGCTTGTAGTTCTTAAGTCAAATTTGTCATTGTGAGTCAAACCTCTACACAGTCACCATATGAAATACCAGTATTTAATACATGATCAGGGAAAAGACGCACACAAATAGTCAGCACTACTGACAAGTTGTGTAGTTGCACAGCAGAGACTTGCATGAGGCTTTAATATGAAAGTTACATCATGTTCATTGTGGAGAGCATCAAACTGAAATTATTTACATTCATATCAAACATTTATTTATTATTATTTAGGATTCAGCCCTGCTCTAAGACACCCCTTAAATTTCAACTTATACGTTACCCTGTTGAGTTTTCTCAGTATTTACATCAGTGTGACATCAGTCATTATAACACACTGTGTGTATAATGGAGCTCCAACAAACATGTTGAAGATGTTTCCTTCCTAATTATAAATATGAAAAATAATAGTGATAATATTTTTGGCCTTATCAACCTGTGTGAAATCAGACTACAAGGTCTCAAGCTTCCAATGACAGCAAACATTCACTCTGCTTATATGTCAGCAGACTGTCCCTGACTCTTCCTGGGGGGTGGGTTAGTCTGAGCCTGACCCCTGACCTCTTCTGTGCCAAGGAGAACATTTTTAACCACGTTTTCTTTACATAGCTTATTTGTAATATACCACCAGTAAATGTAAAATTCAGAAAGGATACACCCTGTTAATCAACAGAACTTCCCCAATTTTCAATTCTCACCCCACCCACACAGAATCAGCTCAACCAAAACACAGAGTGGCTTTCTTTGAAATACAGAAAAAAGAAAAGGTGCACTCCTTCATCTCTTCCTTTTGCTTTTGCATTTAGCACTTGAAGTAATATTTTTTAACCCAGTTTTTGTATGTTTTTTGAAACTTTACCCATGTGACTGGAAACAAAGATGTTCAATTTACAGTGATATAAAACTGAAACAAGCAACAAATCCCTACACAACCAGACAATATTTGATGGTTTACTTGGTTAAAAGCCTAAATGGTTAATTACTTCCCTGTCAATTAGCTGATCTTTATTTAGCTATATGTTTAGCTCTAATATACATGTATCTGAAATAAGAGAATACAATGTGGTATTGTGTTTGGCTGAGCGTGAGAAGGTAATAAACACCATATTGTTTCAGCAGTGCCCTGGTTTTTGGCTCTGTTCAGAGTTTAAGTTGGGGCCTGAGTCGTCTTCTGAGGTCTGTCAGTGCAGGACCATCATGCTGTACTTACATCTATAGGAAAATACAAAAAACACCTAGCTTCTGGCTTTAAAATGCACCTTTTGTATGAGCAGTTTCAGCAGGTAAACATTGTTCAAGTTGGACTTTGATTCTTCCAGCTTCCTCAAATTTGTCACCACTAGCAAGGATTTAACTGGAGGCAAGATTTAAAAGTTAATGACTCTCATTACTTGTATTTGTTAGTAATCATATCTCTTCTAATGTGATGGGCACACAGAAAAAAAGAAAAAAAAAGTTGTTATTGTTGTTAGTAACTGATACTGTGACATTGAATGCAGCATTGTATCTGCGTGTATGCTGCGCACACAGCGTTGCATTCAGCATTGTTTTCAGAATTATATAGCAAATGTCTTCACAGTAGAAATTATACTTACGGATATCAATAAAGTATCAGTTGTTGTTATTATTATTATCATCATCATCAATAAAATAGAATTTAGCAAGGATACTTAAGCAGCTAACAACAATGCTAATTAAAGTAGATGGTCGGCCTTGTGTTATATTCATTAACCTGTTTAACTACTAAGCTCCTATTTGTTACAAACGCAGGTTATTGCTTTAGTTTCTTTCCTCCGTTAACACTATTTCTTGATAAAGGTTGTTTTGTCGTGTGGCTGTAGCAGGTATTTCTGTTATTGGAGGGGTCTGGAGTTTTTACTGTTTATTCCACTTCTGCTTTGAAGCAGTGCCCTGCAGCTGTGTTAGCCAAAATGTTTCAAGTCACGCTGCCTCTCACCTTGGTCTCACCTAGCTGCAGATCACTGTGCTGCTCTGTGTGGTATAATGCTGTACGGATTTATTATATTGCTGCTGTTGGTGCCTTCTGATAAATAAAGGTTTAGTCACTTTACCGTGTTGATCTGAGTCACCTCATGCATTTCTCGAACATTGTGTCCTTCTGGGGAACTTGTTAGCCTTAAATAATGGAATTGTGTCTTCTTGCTTTTGTCTTTTGCTTGTTTTTTGATTTACATCCTTAATGCTGGATACATACTGAGTAAAAGTAAAATTTGTCAATCTTACATTTCATAAACATGAACCCTGCGTCCTGTTACATAAGCTATTTAACTCTATTGTAATGTCTCCTCTGGGTTTTTGTAACTGGTTTAGCTGCTCTGTGTTCTTACATGTGAATCTTCCTCCAAAGAGTTTGTGTTTACAGCAGCAGGAAATGTGAAAAACGCTCTCTGACCTTAGTGAGGGACACTCACCAAACCTGCTATTGGCAACTCAGTGGCTCTTTACACAATAGCAGCAGAGCACTTTCACGTTTTGTAATGTGTGTCACGTTGTACGGCAGACATTCTTGCTATTGCCGCTGCTGTTGTCAAACAACCAGACTGTGGGGGGAGAACGAGAAGTAGGAGGGGAAGGAGGAGGGGGAGGGGGAAACCACTGCATACATTGAAGTGTTGGCAAGAAAGAGGCTTCCAGTGAAGGGAAATGGAGGCTACGCTGAGCAGTAAAACAAGCTCACACTACCTCTCTGATACTTTCTGTCCTGTTAGAAAACGTGCTGTGGCTTTAAGCCAATTCCTGCTTATACACCCGCACCACGGACATGCTTCAGTTCATACTACGGTTGGACGGACTACGTATGCGTACACAAGCGTGTTTCACACATGCGAACTAAACTTGATGTCAACTCTGGACAGAAGGAACAGAGAGAAGAAGAAGAGCTTTTATTTGTTGTATGTGACTGAATAACATGGAAAATCGGTGGGAAAATAAAAATAAAACATCATGTGTAGCCACAGCGTCCCCATTGTTTCCCATTCCAGAAACAACTTACACTAACATGTTTAAAATCCTGGTTCATGTGTTAAATGTCATTTCCACCTATCACAGTTGTTTAAGTGAGAAAAGTCAAAATGTACACTACAATGCAGTGCTGTGATTTTAATATTACACAAAGATAACCTGAGTAAATACAAAGTGCCGTTATTAAATCATTTGGGTAAATTTCATTTAAGGAGAAAAAAGCTGTTCAGACCTGCTTGGCTCTATGTGAAAACGTAATTGCCCCCTAAACCTTATAACTGGTTGTGACAACAACTGTAATAAAGTGTTTCCGATAACTGGTAGCGAGTCTTTCACATCACTGTGGAGGGATTTTGGCCCACTCTGAATTGTTACATTTTTCAAGCATGAACAGCCTGTTTAAGGTCAAGTCACAGCATCTCAGTTTAAGCTCAGACTTGCACACCTTCTAAGTTCAACTTTTTGCGTTAATGTGTTTGTTTTGTTTCCAACAATAAGGTTGGATTTTCCCAGGAGCTTAGCTGTGACAGTTAACGGATTTAAAAATTCTCTGAAATGTGAGGATTTGATGTTTTGTCAGACTTTACAGTCAACTAACAACATTTAAACTTTATCTGTGGGAAATTACAGCAGGTATTTTTGCTGCTTTCTGACTTTTTACAGACCAAACGATTATGACTCGTACATAAAGAATGGCGCCCCCCTCAGTGTTTTCCCATCATGAACATGAGTCACACTGCAGTCAGCTTTGCAGGAATGTTTCCTCCTGTCGGGAGGAAAAAGCAGCTCGCTGAGCTGTTTAGGCTAGCTCTAATGTGAGCCTGTTGTTTCTGTTTCTCAGAGGTCATGAAGTATGTGTTTGTGTTCTTGCCGGCCTTGGCTGTGTTCACAACAACTCATTTCCTTTATTTTCACAGAGAAGTGGTCATGAAACCTGCTGTTTACATTTTCACAACCTTTCTCTTTCTCTACCGCTCAGCTTTGTGTTGCACAGCTGCTAACTATGTTATTTATATTATGTATTATTATTTCACCCATACTTAAGATGTAAAATCCTGTGTGAGGTCCACAAAGTGTGTTTAAGCTCACAACACAGAGATAATAGTTTTAACCCTGAGCTCACGTGAGCAGTTGTGTTAACTGACCTGTTTGTGAAGGTGGGGGGGGGTTGGGGCAGTTCTTCCTCTCTGATGGTTTGACATGTATATGACTGTTGTTAAATGTCCGTCTGCCTTCTCTGTTTGAAAAAAAAATCTCTTTGTCTAAGTGAAAAGCACCTGGAGCTGTGCTCAGGAAAACAGTTCAAGTCCTAATAACATAATCAACATTCTCTCTCTCTCTCCTTGTTTTTTCTCCCTCTCTCTCTCCGCAGACAGCCTTAAGCTCCTTCTTCCAGGAGGCGAACATCCCCAGTCACCACCACCAGATGGTAAGGGTATTTTGTTTCCCAAAAAATGATACTGAAGGTGTGTGTGTGTGGGCAAACGGCAACATCTCCTAGTTGATGATGTGGTGGATTTCCTGCTGTACTGAACTGTTGGTGTGTAGACACAAACTCACAGCAGCCACTCCAGCTTTCCTTTGCTCTGAAATCTGTGCAGCTGACGAGTTCAATTGACAGTGACCATACGGGAGCTGCTGCTGTAGACTGTAAATTATTTTCATCACCGAGTCAGAGCAGTGAAATTAACACTGATATTGTTAAATCCAGAACTGTGAACTTGCACTTACCTCAAAATGAAATCTCAAATATCGACACTGAAGCATGTGATGTAAAATGTGTTTAATTAACCTCAACTGTTCACAAGCCACAAGAACACAGAGCCATAACGGCCATTCATGAGGCTACTTTTACTGCCACTCAACAGTTTGAAATGGTTTAAAATCATAATTATTTGGAAAATACTTTTGCCCCAATACATATTGTTTTGCTTGATTTTCCCCAGATCTCAATGTCAAAAATACCAGAATTGTCCTTTAACTTCTGAAGCAGGAAGTGCTTCCTTCACTCTTCTCATTTCATTAAAAGCACATTACAGGGTGTGTCTGGATGTGATTACAGTTAGATTAAGAGTCTCTTGGCTATAAGTAAGGGTGTGTTTGTGTTTGTGTGTGTGTGCAGTTATAGAAGCTGCAGCCCTGTACCACAGTAATTACTGGCTTATTAAAAGGATTCACTTGACAAAAGTCTGTTTGAATGAATAAAATATTTATTTGGAGGCAGACTTGTGTCAGCGTGTACAGAGAGATGTCTGTGTTCTTGGCCCAGTGCTGATTACGCAACCATGCTTCTTCCATCATGTGTCTGAATCTTCTTCCACTAGTCGAACAGCCACACTGCATCTTGGGATTTGACGGTTCCCGATCATGCAGGAACACCCCAACATCTGCAGCATCTGTTTGTTTTATTCTCCCTCTTCCCACATGCCTCTTCATGTATCTGAAAGCAGCATGTTGCAGCTTGCAGCAGTGAGGAAGTGTGTGAGAGGCAGTGGCCTGATAGTTTGTTATTATTTTAGGTGCAGTGCAATGACATCACTTTGCTTGAGGCTTAGAAAAGCAAAGCATTGTACAGGTCTGGCAGAGTGAAGTAACTAAGCATAAGGTGCAAGACCTGACGGGTTTGTCACAGGTTCTTTGTTAAGTCATGGCTTTAAAACACCAGCCACAGATCACATCATTACACAATAAATGGAACAGAGCAGCCCATAAAACCATTCATCTGAACGATGAAATATTAAAGTCCGAACAAATAAAATGGGAAGTACTGAACATGGGAGCAGTCATGGAGGAAAGAAAACATCCTCTCAGTTTAGTAAGTATTTTGTTAAGGTGTGCTCTCTATTAGAGCTGAAATAATAATTAATCCTTCATTAACAGAAAATGAAACGTGTGTATACTCAACATAAAAGGTGTCATTGTATTACCTCAGATGTCTAATTCATATTTTATATTAAATCATAAATAAACTGAACATTTCTCTTATGAGTTCTGTTTTAAGATTTTTTTTAACCAAAAAAATTGCCATTATGGAGCATTTCAGGTTTTTAATGCTGACCTAGGTCAAGAGACACAACACAACACAGTGACATTCAAGATCATCAGTGGGACAGAGAACAGGTTCTGTGGCATGTTGTCTGATGGGAGTTAATGCATGTGGCTCATGTGTTTAGTAGGAATACTACTGAATACTGTAGTATATGTGTGGTACTTTTTGTTCCTCATCTGCGGTGTGGCAGAGAGTCATGAGAAGCTGTATTGTTTAAAGCTAGAACACCAGTACCGCAGAAACCTGTGCAGGTTAGGTTGCTTTATTAACTCCAAAGAGAAATAGCTTTTGAAGCAAGGAAAAATTGCTGCACACATATCATAAATCACATCCAGTTAGTACACATACACGCAATTCATAAAAAAACAGGAACAGTCACACCACCTCTGACAACTGTCTGCAGGTTCTGAAAGCTCAGTGTTTACTTATTCATCCTTTTTTTTATAATCATTTAAACTGTATTTTTATTATCAGCACTTCCAGCTAAAATCCTGTCCTTTCCATCTCACCTATATAGTTTTATTACAAAGAACTGTCAGTAATGTTAACATGTACAAATATAACAACATTAACAAATAAAAACTTAAATAAAAACACTTTGTAAGTGAAACAAGTCAAACATGACCTGGTATTTATTTCATGCTCTTTTTTCCTTTGCTGATGTTTGTAGTGTCAGCAAGACGGGGAACAGAGACTGAACTAAACACAGGATGTGAATGAAAGATTCGATAAAGGTTTTGGGTTTATAAAGGGATAAAGGGTATTTGGGACCTGATCCAAAGTAAACTTTACTACAGGATACACTTTTTACAGAACTTAATACTATACTGTATATAGTAACAATAAAGTGTATTGAGCTAAATAAAATAGTTGGAAATAAATGGAGAAGATTAAAGAGAACACCACTTTTCAAATTACACTTTAATCGATATTCTCACTGCAGATTCTTGGCATTTAGCAGTGTGTTGCACACAGCTCACATCTCACATCATCTCACACATAGCAAATCCAGTGGAGGCTGAGGAAGATATTTCTAGATGGGGCTGTGCTTTATCTAGACACTTTCAGCAGCTATCCCAGGATATGTCAATAACGGTCTGAGGAATGTTTATATACATACATGTAGATAATGTCATTAACACAACATTGTAAGCTTTGCTGTAAGGGTTTTACTTTTAATGTCAACCGTCTGCCTGATCTGAGCCCAACTCTTTTACTACTCTTTGACCATAGTTCTCTTCCCAAATGTATTTTGGACGAGAGCTTTTATTTATATTGAATTAGGAGGCTGAAGTCCTGAGTCCTGGGTTCCCGCATTCGTAACTGTCTGTAACAGCAAGTGTCTCTTCAGTCCTGCTGATTAATTCTGCATTAGTGATAAGATAATCACCCTTTACACGTCACTCAAGAGGATGCTGATTGGCTAAATGTACGTGATACATGGTCCTGTGACACGTCACGTCAGCAGTGGGCTGGATGTTTGCACTAGACAATGTTGGTGCCATCTCAAGAACATTTAACAGAACATTTAGAAACAAATGTGAAGCTACTGCTAACTAAAGAGCTCAGTGTCTAATAACAAATAAATAAAGTTCCCTGATTTAAATGAGGAAATGCTTAATCATTCATGACCTTCCTAACCCTTTTATGAGCGTACCACCTCCCTGGATAAAACTGCTCTCCTCCATCATTAGCACCAAACTACAGTGAATTTCTTTAATTCATTATTACATTGATCGATTACAATACAGATTGCATGTTTCTCTGTTTAAAAATAGCATTTCTGAATAGATTTTAATGATTAATTTTATTTTTTTATTGTAAGAGAAGCTCAGTTAAAAAATGTCCAGTGTTATAATAAACACAGTTACTTGCTGAATAGAGGTGAGGTAACTTAAGTATAAGTAACATGCACTTACAAGTTAACCATGTTTTGAAACAGTTTTTTTTTTTCAAGCTTATTTTCTCAGATCTAGGTGTGTAAGTTCTTCACAGAATTTGTAACCACAAGTCCAGTAAAAGTCACAAAGACAAAAGGTGATGTTGTTTCCTCAACTCATTCTCCTTGAATCTATGCGAGTGACTGTGTCCTCTGACCCAGGAGTGACCTTTTGACCAGTGGGCTATTGAATTACACACTGCCACACTGACTTCTCTCACTCTCTGTGCAACCTACAACTTAAATGAACTTCCTTTTAATGTTTTGGGTCGATTTTAGATACATTCAGAAACTGTGTTAACCTGTTTCATGATTAGCTGCACATGTTTGGATGTTACAGTAACACTGGAAATATTGTTGAATTAAAAATGTTGTTAAATCTTTTTCCCACAGATGTGCCCTCCCAGAAACACTCCCGCTACACCACCGAACTTCCCCGACGCTATCACCATGTTCTCCAAACTGCGAGCATCTGACTGCGGCTCCAGCGCGGGCAGCGGCCCCTCCCAGATGTCCATGGCCTGCTCCCCCCCGACCGCCTCCTCCGCATCGGGGTTCAGCTCTTTCTGGGCCTCCTCGCCACCCAGCCACCAACCGGTCTGGCTGCCCCCGTCGTCGCCCACCGGCCACCACATGCACCACCACTACCACCATCACCACATGCAACAGACTCCCATGTGGCCCCCTGTCTCTCAGCCCAGCAGTTCCCAGCAGCCCCCAGTTGTATCAGCGCTGCACGGCCAGAGATGAGACTGAGAGGTGGGCTGCGGGGGGCACGGAGAGAGTGGTACACGTGTAGCCAAATGAATTTGTATTGGGAGCGGGTGGGAAAGGGGGGGTTTCATGTGTGGAATGAGAGGATGGAAAAAACAAAGATCCTGCTGTTTCCTCGCCTTTTCTAAACTGAAGACGAGCAGTTTGTCTCTGCAGGAGACGCCTCTCCTGTCTGTCTTCATCCAAGCCGAGGAAGAACCTGGAGGTCACTGACAACACTGAGAATCCAAAAGCTGGACTCTGTGAACCCCAAAAACAGAATAGCAAAAACATTTTTCATTATCAATGCAACCAATCCCAAGACCCTTCAGAGCACTTCCTGAGGATAGGAGCCATGTGATCTGGTGAAGTGCTTTGTGATTTTTTTTTTTCTCCCTCTCATAAGGTTCCGTAATAATCAGGCAGGAAGTCGGCAATAACCAGCAGATAAACAAAGTAACTGGAGCTCAGATCATAAAGGTTGTGAACGAAACTGCTTCAGGAAATGTTTCCACACCTGTGTTTGTGTGGGCCGTGTACAGATAGAAATATAGATATGTATTAACAGTGCATCCATAAAGTTGAGTTTCATTTACAGCCATGAAAGTGCTTCACACAGTGAAACCTAACTGTGCCTGGATCACATGACGTGATATCAGAGCAGCGGGGCTTCATGTTCAGACACTAACTGAGTTTGGGAGGAGCTCCAGTTTGTGCCTCTCGTGTGTTATCACAGGTGAACTACAGAGCTAAGCAGTCAATTTCCTCTTTCCTCTAAATTACAGTGTAATACTATTGAACTCGTTAATTACTCTTCTTAAAGGCTATGAAGCTCATTTGTTCTTTGATAACAGTTATTTCTTATTGATCGAGTTAATTATCCACACTGCAATATTAATTTAGCAATTATATCATTATGCTTCATATATTGTGCAAAAAACAATGAAGACTGTGGATATTTTCTGTCCCACATGGTCAAAAAACTCTGTGAGGAGTCTGGAAGTAGCTTCAGATCACCTGTACATTACAACCTTTTGGGTGTGTCAAACTTCATCAGGTTTTTATTTTTAGGAAAAAACAGTCAAACTTTCCTTTGCAATTGAAATGTGATGTTAAAGGACGAGAAGCATAAACTGGGTTTAGGTTGGAAACGCAGTGAATGAAGGAAGACGGGTTGACAATTTCTTTGGTAGGAAGGCGAAGTTTGCAATAATTACACAAAAAATTTAGCTGCCAGGTTTGTAATGTAAATCAAGACTATCAAAAGCACCAGATTCAGCAGGAGTGTCGTTTTTAAAAACTTTACTAATTCATTTCCTGTTTCGTTTCATAATCAAAGGCAGATGTAAATAAAACCTCAGCCAAAAGATTTCAGTTCCACTGATGATTGTGACACATATATGAAGTCACAATTTATAAAAGAACAACATTCAAATCAACATTTTGATGTAGGTGAGCGAGGAGCTGCTGGTCTGTGGAGGGTTAAGAGGTCGACTAAGAGATTTTCCACACAACCTTTCAGATGCTCAACCACTCCTACCTCTGTCTGTGTGAATGGGAGAGGCCCCACATGTGCTCTGAATGTATCCTGTAACAAGTAGAAACTCAACTGAAGACTAATGGGGTGGGGTGAGGGGGGGGGTCACACCAGTTCTGAATGCATGATGAAATCTGTCGCGATTGTTTGGATCCACAAAAACCTCGACTCTTTTTGTGAGCTGGATCCCATTTATGTCACAGCATTCAAGAATCAACCGTAGGTTAGTCTTAACTTTTTTAACTTTTGTTAAAAGACACCGTCACCTCACGTTCACGAGAAAGCGGAGCAACAATGAAATCGGTGTGAGCGGAACGCAAGAAAAATCAATAGAAACTCTGTTGTTCACAGCATCACACAGACAATCAGCTATTTCCTGTGTTATTTTTCTTTTTTATTGTCCAGTGGTTTACTAGTACTTGCTCGCTTTTTAAAGCAGGAGAGACTAGTCTATCAAATGTTGCTTTCTCTTCAAGAAATTGCTGAATATATACTGTTCACCCGATAAGATTATGTTTTAATAACTGATTCAGGAATGAATCCAGTTACATGTAACATCAAGGGAAAATCCACCCTGACACACTGAAACAATGGAAGCCTAGTGGACCATTAAACGTCTTGTTTTGTGTGACTCATGAAACCTATAGGCAGATTTTCACATTTTAAAGGTGTGTTAATCAGTTATGAAAAAAGTTGTTGATTCATTTTCCGTTGGAGCTTTGTTAAAATAATAGCGGGACACTGATAAACAGACTTCATATTCACAGCGATGGACTTACTTACCCTTTTTTATACTGTGGATGGTAGAAATATGCTTTTGATATTCCAAACTGCTCGGCTGTGAATCAAACACTACAAAGGTTCGTAGACAGGTTGAGACAAATGTAGAGTCTGTCAAATCTTCTTAACGCTCTCTGGTTTGTTGTTGGTGACTGTAACGGAGAGCTCTCTGCTGTGTACGCCGAGCGAGCTGCAGGCCTGTATGAGCTTCATGCAGGGCTGATTATTGCTTTCCTAATTCTGTTGTGGAAATTCACAGAGTGGCAGAGGCGACTGTTTCTCATGGAGCTTTGACCATTAAATTACTTTGGAATTTATAACCACGTTTTACACAGTAAAACACACTTGATGTGTCACAACCAGCCTGAGGGTTGTACAGACTGGGTGAAGATCTCCCATTCAGAATTTATTATCACTTGGATGATGTATTTTGTCCTCATGGACCCTCAGACATTAACTCTGTTCTGATCTTTTATAGAGGTTTCTCTCACGTACTTTGTGTTCATTTCCTCTGTTGAAATTTGTATTTATATGTTTAATAAAACAAGGTATGATCTGCTACTTTCTGTGGGATCATCTCTCAGCACTGCCAGAGCTTCATCATATTTGTTTTGTTTTTTGACTGCAAGAACTAAAGGACGGTTGAGAAAGCACAAACTGTTGTGGCTTCCCGAACTGTAATTGATCTTGTTTGCATTAGTGAGCCTGAAGACAGAGGAAGGATGTGGTTGGAGTGACAAACTGAGCCGGTGTTTGCGATTCTCATCAGTTGCTGTGTGGTACACTTTGAGCGTCCTGACACGACACGACTGCTTCAAAGAGGAAGTGAGTTGTTACGTTAAAAAGTGAATTAATGAGCCATTGCTACCACAGTTTTAGGTGCCAGGAACCGAAATACAAGAAAAACATCACAGGCACCTGCAAGAGTTCACAAAACTTCATTGATAATTTCTGACCTGCTCTAAAACATAAATGAGAAGTTGCGTTAAAGGCCCATCTCAGCACTCTCAGCTCATTTCCATATGATACATAAATAACGTTATGTTACTTATATCTATATATATCTGACTCCATTTAGCTGCTTCTTTAGTTTTACTGAACTAGGATTTGAGATGTAGGGCTTGTAGTAGGTTATTTTTACTGTTACTTTTCCTTACATAAGTAAAATAAAGAAGTGCTTTAATCACAGACATCTGACACATGACTAGAGTTTATATTTTTATGTAAAATCTCGATCTGGAAAAAAAACCTCATCACATAAATGTGATAAATTACAAATAGCTTACCCTCTGAAGTCTAGTGGAGTACATACAATATTTTTAGCATAAAATAAAAATACTCAAAATGATTCTTGAGTACATGTATTTAGTTACTTTCACCACTGTGACATCTTTAAAATCAAATAGTTAAAGATAAATGGTGAAGTCTGCAAACACACCGACCACATACTTAACAAGTCATTTGACATAAAAACAGATTCTTCAATGATTATTCAGGGCAACTTGTGGCCACACTTCAGTTAGTTCAGTGACAAGTCCTGTTTCATTTAAAGTCATATGTTGCCCTTCCTGCTCTGAGCCCGGCGTTTCTGTGAACAGGATGTGCACTTCTGCTGGTAGTAATGACGCGCTTCCCCTCATGATGCAACACCCAGGTTTTGTTGCCCTCCTGCCACAAGGGCTGACAGCTGAAGGCAACAACACATGGGGGAATTTTATGACTCTGGCTGCCTATAAATACACGTAAATACACTGTAGTGTACTAACAGGAGCAGTCAGTGGTGTCCTCGCTGCCGTCCTACATGTAAA
>JAUYWH010000026.1:4306968-4325557 GCA_034779795.1 Ctenopoma multispine
TATATATAACATGTATAAAGTAATATTAAATTTGATTTTACAACTATGTACAGGTACCTCAAAATCATTCAAATATAGCACTTGGGTAAATGTACTTAAATTCCACCACTGTATTGGTATGTCATTTTTTCATTATCCTAATCTTATTTTATTGGAAACTGGCAATGTTTTGTTCCAAAAACTATTTGGCTTAATTTGGTTGTTTACAAAATAAAATTAAAAAAATATATTTTTATGCAACTGCCAACAGTTTTTAAAAAAATCCTTCATTTAAATTGTTAAATATTTGTCTTTTTTTTAGATAATACCCTAGCATGTAAATTTCCAGACAATATGTAAGACAATAGTAAACTTTAGTAGCTACTGTCCAATTTTATCATTGCTAAGACCACAATGTTCAGGACATTCCCAAATGTAAATGTCAACTTGACGTGAACACAACAGCAGACTTGAGATTGAAATTAATTTAATATTGATCCCTCTTATCAACAGTTCCTTTTGGATTATCTAGTATGTATCACAAAGTTTAGGTTTATTTTGGAAAGGCACAGAAATAATGTCCAAAATAACATTTATTGAAAATAAAAACAAGCAAGCAAAGGTTTGTGTACAAGTCTTAATTAAAACATTCAAGTATAAAATCACAGTCATAGTACACATGCATTTCCCGTAATATTTTTGAGACAGATTGCATCCAGCAGTTGCTACATGGAACAAGACGTAAGAAAACCCAACCTATATCGGTTTAATTGGAAATACATTAAAATGTTAAAATGCATTAAAATATGTTTTGCAATTCAGAAACCTTAACACAATAAACAAAAGCGGAAAAAAACAACATAATCTAAGACAGTGTTGTGCCCATTTTCAACACAATACATAAAGCTGTCTAGAAATGGCAACATGTCTTAAGGTCTATATGTGGCACTGCCTTGGTTTGGCATGATATCAGTTTAGTAAGTTTTGATTTCAGGGGAAACTTACTTAGAGAGCAACAACGTGGGTAACCATAGAGAAGGAAGAAGACAGAGTTTACAGCAAGACCAGCAGCTCTGTATTTGCTTCAGATCCTAAAATATGAGGATGGTGTCAAACTGTGACCACAAACGTTTTGAGGCACATGTTAAGTGGTTTTGTTATATGCAGAAGAGCCAGTATATTAAAAGGGAAGTGTTTTTCAATGCAGTTTATCCAATAGTTGACAACATATTTCACTCATATTTCATTTATTTTATTTTATTATTTAGTGTCTCTCTGTTCCCCATTGTCCAATGTATTTTACAAGACAAAAATTTACTTTTTCTTTTCTTTCCTGCACAAACCAAACAGCCTTTGATTATTTGATCAGACTCGTCAGCCACTTTTTTATTATGACATGTTTCCTGGAATCCAGAGTCACGGGTTGTCTTCAAGATATTGTGAATTTCATTGCAACTTCACAGCACTTGGTGGGATAAAGATGAAAAAACAACACAACAGAAGAATATTGGTGAAACTTCACACTCACAAATAAAACCTTCAGTTTCTTAATAAAGTTTCCCTTTAAAAAGCTTCTCTCCCTCTTATTGTAACATCATTCAATGAAAATAGTTAAAGTGGAGCCTAAGCTGAGGAAGGCTTGGCTGGAAAATGACTTGAGACAGCAGAATGTGTGTCATAAAAGTTCATTTTATGTGCATGATTACCTTGTGACTGTAGCTGAACATGTAGGAAAGCCTGGAAAGTAGTGGATACACAACTACTTCAGAGAAGTAGAGATCACTTCAATGTTTAAGGCTTAATCTGTGCACAGTGCATGTTTTCATGACTACAAGACAACAGAGAGTGAACTTTTAAAGGATGATATTTATGCTATTCTACTTTTGTCATCATATCCCTTTAGTAGACAAAAACCAGCAATGTGTTGGTCTGTGGGCTGAAACAGAAATCTTTAAAAACACCTCATAAATATATTGCTTTATTTTTTTTTTTTTAACTCAATAATTTTGCAATGGATTAACCAATATCTGGTGTTCTAATAATTAGGTCAACAGAACACTGAATGTGCAAAACTTCAGTGCGTGTGTGATGAAGGAACATGTCAGTACAACAATGTGGCTCATTGAGGTGTTTTTAATAGCTTGTGGACAACAATGGAGCTCTGTAGCCCAGAGGGTATAAAATATATCTATTTATCTATTTGTAATACACAGTACTGGTTGGTAGGAAACATTCATTGTTGGGTTTGGACTTTTTTTTGGATCTGCTGACAAATATCACCAGATTTACACCACCCTTTAAATCTACACCTGTATCCAGAGCAGCTGCACCAATAAAGTCAGTGTTAGTGCTCAGGATCTCTTCATACGAGCACTAGCTGTGGGCCCACTACCATTAATTTATATCACTGTTCAATCAAAAGTGTGCAACAAATAACCATCACGCTGAGTGTATCTTCAGAATTTGTTCAGATTAATACAGATTTGTGTGCACAATAAAATTGAAAAAAACTAAACAAAATAAGGCACCTTCAGCCTTTTGATTTACCACAGATAAATGTTGAGATCAAGATGAGTATTTGGCTTCCTGCAGCCACTGCCAGGCTCCGCACAGACTGAGTGGCTCTGTAAAATCCAAACACACCACAGTGTCAGTCTCTGTTAGGAGAGACTAGACACCTTAATCATCCCTGGGGGAATTTTGTACTCCAGCTGTGCAGAGCAACAACACCACCAGATGCGCCCTCCACATCCTCACCAGACACAGGTCAGATGCTGTCGTAGTCCGTGTTGGGCCTGTTGGTCTCGGCTATCCGCTCTACCATAAAGAACGTAATCGATCCCAGGAAACCCGCCACGACCAGGATGAGCAGCTGCCAGTGCAGCAGTAGGTAGTTACTGTAGAAGAAGGCCAGAGCAGCCATGATGGACTGCAGAGGAAACGACAACTTGTTACAAGACAAAACGGAAACTGAATGAACACACTTAAAGTGAAACTCGCTTTCTTTGTACACACCTGGATGAACTTGAAGACAGCGAATGCGGGTGCACTTCTGTCACGGAACATGAAGCCGATGATGCTGAGGAGCTGAGTGTTGAAGCAGCTGTCGCCCAAACCGAGCAGGAAGCTGCACAGCAACGCCAACCAGAGCCTGAGCCACGATACAACAAACATTCTCGTTAAAAACACATTACTCTAGGTAATCTTGCTTCTTTCAGGTAGTCAGTGTTCCACAGAGATTGAACAATAAACTGGTAAATTATAATCTTAATCAACTGAGATTTTGTGGGGGAAATTGTGGACACTGCTTCCTACGGACGACAGAGACCATCTGGCTTGTTATCAATGCACAGTTCAAACGTTTCTACTTTTTGAGCAGCACTCTTTGTACCTGGGGGTGATGTAGCCCTGTTGATCTGTGCCTGCCTCTGGGGCCAGAGGAGCGTCGCTGGCAATGTTCAGGAAAATTAGGTAAAAGGCAGCAAAGTGAGTGATAAGCCCCAGCAGCACCACCGGGTTCCTCCCAAACCGGTTGTTCTTGTTCAGCATCCCAAACACGCCCCCTCCTGGCCACACACAGATTAGAAAAGGAAGAAAATAAAAATCAACATGCAGCCTTGTGACATTCCTCAGGGCGCTTCCTCGTTCTCTCTGTTGTACTTTCATGTGACAAAAAGCGTCATAAATGAAGGCTAGAAAGACACACAGCAGAGACGACTCACCTAAGATTTCACCAACACCGATGCAAATGCCAGAGATGCCGATCAAACTCTTGGCATCTTGGCCAAACTGTGTCATGGCTCCGATACACGTCCCATACACCCCACTATAAAAGGTGAGCTCCAAGCCTAACAGAGCAGACTTAGAATTAGAATTAGTTTGACTTACACCTGCCGCATCACATCATATTCTCATGTCACCCACCTGTGTATCCTATGCAGATGCTCAGCAGCAGCATCTCTTTGGTGACAAACATTTTACACGCTTGGACTGCGAACGAGAAAAGTCAATGTGAACACGCGAGGTAGTTCTGTTACACTGAAGGTTAAAAGATCGTGATGTGGTAGTAAACTTACCAAAAGCCTCCAGAGCTTGCGTGCAGAGACTTGAGCGAGGCGGGCTGCAGGAAAGGAAAAAGAAATAAACATATGAATAAACAAGCAGAGCTGGTAGTGTTGATATGAGTGGATCTGTTTGGCTTAAAGCACTTTTCACAGGCTTGTATTTTTTTTTCCTCAGACGTTTTCACCTTTCGACTGGTTGCTGGAGTGACTGTATCACAGCACATCCAATGAGAAATGTAGAAAATACAACAAAGGATGCCATTTACAATTAAAGGTCACCTGTCTCATTCTGTGCAGTCCCACTAAAAAAAATCATTCCTCCAACAGGAGGGATGACCAAGGCTCTCATTTGTCTTTTTAAAAAAATATTTTCCAAGACATTTCCAGGGTACTTTAAACAACCTATGGAGTTTTTATGAATGTCAAGTAAATAATGTCTGAAGTATTTGATGCTGGCAAAGTGATTGAGGGGCACTGCTCGGGCCCTTCTCCAGATAATGTAAACATAATCCGTTACCAGTTCCTATGGATCCTGCACAGAGACTGCTCTGAAACTACAAATACCATCAAATATAAAAGCATCAGGAATGGACAAAGCAAGTCATGCTCCCCTGCAGCATATTTTATTCAGCAACTACATTCTTCAGTGGACTTCAGATTGTTGGAAACTTATCTCATCAAGGTTTCACTAGACGTGTTGATCATGCTTACAGTTTTCCACTACTGTTCTCTATTTGAGAGTGGGACATTTGTGACACAGCACTTCAGGCAAGTTCTCCATTTCTAGAGACATGACAAGTCTGTAGTGCAGAGCCGTGTCTACGTGCTATGTGCGCTGGAAGTGGCCATGGTTTTCTCATTTAAACTTCCTTTTATGTTCTCCCTTTTTCTGCAAGTCACCATGAGCTTTAACAGGGAAAACAACATGCTATCTTATTTTATACAAAAGTACATTTGATGCTTTTGTGGCTATGGTTTTTCCAGGACTCATGAGAATCCTGATCACACTCACATGGCTGTGGAGCTGCTCTCTGAAGATTCGTGATGCAGCTGTGACTCAGACATGTCAGAAGAAGAGGATTCAGGGTCAGGCTTCCGGATCAGAAAGAAGAGGAAGCAACCGACCAGGCTGATCACCGTGAGAGAAATGAACACCGTCCGGCGGTCTTTGTCTGAGACAAACAACATGAATCATACGCTAAAAATTATACGTCTTCTAAGAAGTCAGCATAGGAATCTATGAATAGCAACAAGTACACACTGCACTGTATATACGAGACAGGGATTTTAAAGAAGAGTTTGTTTTCTTACCCGTTATGTGAATGTGTCCATGCCAGGCACAGTATATGTAAAGATTTCCAAAGAATAAGCTGAGAAAACAGGGATGTTTAGCAAATTGGATGTTTGAATCACAATAAGAAACACAAAACAATTAAAAACAGCAAGTGAGAAATGCAAAATGACGACAAAGAGATCCAAAACAAAAAAGCAAATGTAATTTAGTACTAATCAGAAAAATAAAGTATGTAAATGGTTTTTATTCTCGTCTTTTACCTAAACTGAAGCAGAGCCCAGAATATGCCGCTGTTCCTTCCAATGGTGACGTCATTTGAGTTAATGGCAAGCACGTTTCCCTGAGCTGTCCAGAGGACTACAGAGTACAAATGTGAAAAGACCATTACACATACGTGCAAGAGAGATCTGTTTCCTGAGTAAGAACCATGGTTAGGTAAAGTTATGTTACCTGCAGCTCCTATTCCAACCAACACAGACACGGTGTAGAAGCTCCACGTGTATGGATAAATGAACATAGCTATATATCCACTGCAGAAAACAAGATAAGAGACACATTAAAGGTGTGATTCAGCATGAAAAAGAGTGATGTTCATGACAGTCAGTGTGGGCTCACCTGTACAAAAGCCCACTGAAGAACATCGATAGCTGCGGCCCAATGACTGTCACCACTGACGGAGCAATCAGATTGGATGCAGAAAAAACTCCATAGATGATGGCCATGCTGCACGTAACCGATGGACAAAACAAACATCACACGTCTCCCTATGCTCAGAATTCATAACTGCACTTTTACTTTGAATACGTTATATTGCTAAAATACTGATTATACTTTTTTATCACTTGACACTGCCTTAAAGAGACAATCTGTCCACCACTGACAGAGTCACGGACTATGTCAAACAAATCTATTTGTACACACAATAATCTGACCATTGTCTGTACTGTGGCTGCACTGTTCGCTACAAAAGTCATCAGTAAGACAATAAAGATGACCAATATAAAGATTTTCTTTGCTTAACTGGCAATATTAAGCAGGATGGTTCCTGAAATCCTGACATACTGCTGCTTTGTTCCTTAAAATGGTTTAAGATTTAGTTTTACTTTAACTTCCACCAGGTCTGTATTAATGCCTGAAATGTCTCAGACTGTAAATCACACATATTGTTTATTCAAGCATCATATAAAAGCCAAAACCTGAAAAAACATAATGTTAATCTATGTGGTTGTAAGGATACCAACAGTTTACCTTGTATACCCACTCCCATGGAACTCGGTGCTGTTGAAGCTCTTGATAACTGTTTGCTGTAAACATGGAAAAAATATGCTTTTTTAACATGATTGTGACTCATGTGACTTCTTTAAAAAACTGTGAAAGCCGACAGTCTACACTTAAAGCACATTTCGATTGATTATAGGTCCACTGTGATAATGTACAGAGTCAAAATTACTGTTCAAATACTTATGTCTCTGACTATCCAGTATGTGATCACTCTGGAATTAATGTTAGTCATTTCAACCTACCTCTATATTGCCGCATGTTTGAAAAGCAGTGAACATAAACATAAAGCCCAAGCCTAGGATGATGATGTTAAAAAGCCTCTTCCACTCTGGACTCATTTTGGAGGATATGTGCAATTCCCTGAGGAAGTGAATATGAAAGGATCTACTGGAGTGCACAGCACATCTGAGGAAAGAAGGACACGAAGAAGCACAAATTATAGAAATGTGTATCATCCAAGAAACTCTAATGAATTCACTGTAACAGTACTTAGGAAAAATACAATGAAATATACTGTAACCAATCTCTACTCAAAGATCAGCATTATCACAGACTGTGATAAGTCATAAATGTTCCTCCAGACTTATGATTTCACACAGCACAATTATAATTACGGCATTTAACAGGTAACACGGCAGCAGTTTTAATTCAGTAAATTCACTTTTTGGACTGTTTTCCACCCCGCATCGTTTTCCATCTAGAATATTTTTTTCAACGATGTCCGAAGTAGACACTTAAATTCAAATTACACTGCCTTAAAGGCTTTGTTTGGTTTATGCATTACAGCCTAATAAAGTGGATAATCTGGTTTAAACTAAGACGTTAATATGTGTTACATCAGATACTATGTCTGATCCAAAGGAGCATTTATTAACTAACTAATTGATCGACTGATCGATTCTTAATATCGATATAAGACCGAGTTGCCTTTTTTAATGTATAACATCAAGCTTAAGTAAACAGCTGTGAGACAAAAACACAGGAAACAACTTACCTACAGCTCAGAGGCTGTTTTTAGCTAACGTGTGTCTGCTCCTGTTCGTGCGGACTCACTGTGTTTTCAGTAGCATAGTTAGCTCTCTGAAGAAGGCTCAGTATCCCTATCCAATCATCTTATCCATGTTTTCCCTAAACTAACTTTAACATGGTGTTTTCCCTCATATAAAACTGCTTCTCTGGAGAGCTTCACAGCCGGTAAATAGGACTTGGAACGGAAATAGGTCACTAGAAAGGGCTGTCATGTGAATGAATCAGCTGACTGTAGCGCCGAGCTAGCGTAGCTCTTCCGCTAGCATAAAAACGTAGATCTACAAACGTTCAGAACAAGAGAAATTCACTGACGACTAACGCGCCTCAACCAATCCTGTTATGTTTATATATGGGAAATGGACAGTTGTTTTATAAATATACATGAGTAATGGCCAGCGAAAATACGTTATTTTATTAGTAACGCAATATGATTGATGGTATGTTGGTAGACTGTTTATTAGGGATATGTTTATAGAGTAGACCTTGTAATTTATCTTAGGCTTGTCTGCAGAGCCTATTTTTTTATATTAGTTGTTAATAATCAGTTTATCATAATACACATTATTAATAGAAATATATTTTGTCCAGTAACATTCTATGAGGTCCACAATCTACAGCATCTGAAGTAGAAGCACATGAAGTGCTACCTCCAGGCCTCTACACAGTCTGGGCTTTAGTCATTTTCTGTACTCTTGAGTGTTTTCTTCAAAATACAAAAGCACAATTAATGTAGTTTTGTAAAATAATTTTGTAAATCATCATTTTTGAAAATATTTGGCTGTTTAAGTTCAATGTACTAATTAAAGGAAAGTTTGGAAGGATTTTTTATTTAAAAAACGTACTTCTACAAGAGGGCGCCAATGAGTTAAGTATGACACCAAGGAGAGCGTAATACTACAGTAGAAGAAGAAGTTTACTTCTTTTATGGTTCCGGGCGGCACAAGGCGGCACCGACGTAGTTGTGAGGGGAACCAGTTAGTTATTTCTTGGGATTGTGCAGCCTTGGATACTCTACAGGCAGGTGATTGAGTTAAAATAACACTATTTAGTCTTTTTGTCTGGATTTGTGCGATTAGACAGGCTCCATCGTTGCCAAGTTATAGCCTGTTTTGAGGAAGGCTGCTAGGCCTCCCAGGTTAATCGTCATGAGTTACGGCAGGCCTCCGCCAGACGTTGACGGCATGGTTTCCCTCAAAGTGGACAACCTCACATACCGAACATCGCCCGAATCCCTCAGACGTGTTTTCGAGAAGTATGGCCGGGTAGGGGACGTCTACATCCCCCGAGACCGCTACACGAAAGAAAGCCGAGGCTTCGCGTTTGTGCGATTCCACGACAAACGGGACGCCGAAGACGCGATGGACGCCATGGACGGCGCGCTCTTGGATGGACGGGAGTTGCGGGTTCAGATGGCCCGGTACGGCAGACCACCCGACTCTCACAGCGGTGGAGGGCGGCGAGGAGGAGGAGGAGGAGGAGGAGGAGGGGGACCGCCCCGGCGGTACGGCGGTCATGGACGTCGAAGCAGAAGGTAAGAAAAATCACCTCACTTAATGTTAGCTCAACAACCTGTAGTTATGTGTGGACACCAGACTCCATTGAAGAATCGGTCTGTTCAGGGTACTGTGTTGCTCTTGTAACAAAAAATGCAAACAAGCAAGATCCACGTTACAATTCCGCAATTACTTTACCAGAGTGCCTCTTGGAGGACAAGAGGTAAAAAAGTAAACAAGTCTCGATCAAATCTATGTAATGTGTGTGGTTGTGGCTTCATTCAGAAGCGCCTTTACTGGTCACATTTACTTCAGTTTAGTGCCAGCTGTTGTCACATTGTAGATTATAACTCAACCCACTGAATGAATTCAGTTCTTCCCCCAGCCCGAGACACAAAAGACGGAGCAGATCTCGCAGCAGAAGCCGCTCTCGCTCCAGAAGCCGATCCCGCTACAGCCGATCCAGGTCCCGGTCCGATTCCAGATCCAAGTCTCACTCTCCCAGGAACAAGAAGGACAAGGCGAAGTCCAATTCCCGTTCCAGATCAAGATCCAGGTCCCAGTCTAAATCTAGATCCAGAAGCCATACCCCTTCATCCAAAAGAGGTTCCAGGTCTAGATCTAAAAGCCAGCCCAAGTCAGCAGAAAACGGAGGGGAATCCCTTTAGAGCTCTGTGGATCAGCACCAGGTGAACAGGTGAGCTTTGACAAGAGATGAAAAGAAATGTCTGTTTTCTTGGCACATGCTTTATTAAGAGTCTGGGTGGAAGTTTTATTGTCTTTACCAGCAAATTAGCAGGTACTCGGTTGTAGTTCAACTCCAAATGTTGCTCATGAACCAAACAATCATAGCAATACACTTGTCTTTCTCTCACTCGATCCCCCTTTTTTTTTTTTTTTTTTTTTTTTTTTAATTTAAAATAACGAAAGTTTTTTTTGAAGAACAATTCTGATGGTAAAACAAATCTGGAATTCTCTCCTTCCCAAGATGCGGCATCCTGTTTGCTGATGTGGAGTTTGAGCTGAGCTGAGGCAGTATGAGCAGTTAGAAGTTGTGTGGTGAGCTGCTCGCAGGCCGCCTGCTGCTGGTGAGGGTTTCTGTGGAGCAGGGTGGAGGCAGTCATTGTTGGGATTTGTTGTAGAGGTACGTCTGTCAGTCCGCCATTAGATGTTAACTCTCCTCCTCAGCCAGGAGGGGGTCGCTGATACTCGAGAGGAACCGGTTTGGCCAACTTTCCTCCCTTGTCAGTCCCACTTAGTATTGATTCAGTTTTATATTTATAGTTCATTTATTGATGTACCCCATTTAACATGATGAATCACCTTTTTTTTTCTTAAATTAGACAGACTGTGGTGACATAAGAAAGCTCAGGTCGCGTCAGTGATTCAAACCTAATTAATGCTATTATTTAATGTTTAACTTGTCTGTGCCTACTCAGTAATTTTGGTTGGTTCATTGTGGTCTGTCAGTTATTTTCAAATGTTCAATTCAGTTTCACAGTTCACTCATATTTGTTTTTTCAGTCAACTGTAGTTTGCAGATAAGTCCAGCTGAAGGCTCAGTTCTTGGTTTTCTTGATTCAGATCTCTTAGTGAGTTCAAGTCTAGAATTTCCATTAATGGTCATTGATTTCGAATGTTTTGAATAATCATTGTTCATCATGATGAATGTTTTCTGTTTTGACAATATGCAACGTCTTCAGATTAAATGTGCACAACTTAATGAAATGGTGTTTGTTTCTTAGAATTATTGGCACAGTCTGGAGGATTTACAAAGCACATTGACCAACCATCTTGTCCTTGTTTTTACAGTTTTGGATGAAGATTTCAGAACTTCAAGTCTCAGACTGGATCCCATACAAGCAACAGTGTCTAGCCGTTAAATGTTTTGTCTTCCATGCTTTGCTCTGTTTTATCAGTTTGGCTTTAGAAAGGGCTTTTCATTTTATTGTTGTGTTGTGATTTTTATTTCCTTTTTCATACACTGTTTCTGATTTTAAAAATCTGTTTTAATGTAGAGATAAATGTGGTCAAACCTGATGATCAAATTCATTTTTTTTCCTTTTGTAGCTTGTACCATGAAGCAAGTTATTTAGTTTACAATGATACAAAGCAGAAGGCAGCAACTCCTCACATGTAGGAAGCTGCAATGAGAAAATGTTTTCTGTAAATAACAAACATGTTTCATTTTGGTTTTAGCTTAAAATATTACATCTTTTTGTTGCTGCTTTTTTTCTTTACTTTATTCTAAACATAACTACTTATGCTTGTGTTCAAATATTGGATAATTTTAGTCACTGAGCTTTATTATGAGGTGTGAGCCAGGCTAATGAAATTCTGACTTAAGTCCAAACTTAGCTGGCTAACAATAATCTCACTTTTGTGATACAGGCCCATGGTATTAACATGACAAATTGCAAAAAGTTGTTTTATATATTGTCTTTTTTGACAAGTATAAAAATGTAAAAGTGATGACATAAATTACAGTAAACATGGAGATATGTATCTTTCATTTGCATTTTTTTTGGTGTCCTTAAGTTAGATTTTTTTTTTTTTTTTTTTTTTTTAGTTTTTTTTATGTATGCTTACACATCTCATATGTAACTAATCTCCTAAATGTTATGTTAAATGACTCTTTAGAATTGAATTGCTGCATCAGAGTGTGTCTTAATTAGGCAGGATACTAATTGATTTTAATCCTTGTCTTAAAAATAACTGGTCATAAAACATACTGTAAAATGAACTTGGGGTGGAGACTGTTAAAAGATTTTTAGGGTGTAACTTTTCTCCTTAGTTTAATTTTACAGGAAATTGTTTACTGTACTCTAGACACTGTGCCTTTTCATTTTTTTTTCTTTTCAAATCCCATGTCTTCTTTTTTTTTTTTGTGCGCTAGGCGCAGTTGTGTAGCAGTTGCGTGTTGCTGGTTAGTACTTAAAGGTGGTGTGTTGCACTGCTGAGTGCTTGGATATATCCAGTATTCTCCACAATGCTCCTGTGACAACCAGTGGTACAGTTGCCCTGGTCTCACCCTTTGTATGGTGAAATGTTTTTTTCCTTGTGGTCATGTAGACAAATAAGGGTTTGATTAAATATCTGGTGTTTTACCTATGATCGTCTTTTCTTTTATTACTCAGTTTATTTTGATGCATACGTACAAATATGTTCTATAGATTCAACAGGACTGTAGTAGATCCACTGTTGTATGGAAAAGTTTCAGCAAATGACATTTTGAAGATTTTAGAGGTTGTTTTTATGTCTCCTACAGACGTTTTATTCATTTTTCCAGAGTTAGGTTGTGATGAGTTCAGTTTACTCTGATGAATTAGAGCATTAGATGTTATATAGATAGATAGATAGATAGATAGATAGATAGATAGATAGATAGATAGAGATAGATGTATAGGTGAAGAATTAAACATAAAGTGAGGGACAAGTGGCAAAAGAGAAACTGCAACAATAGTTTTATAAAAGTCAAAGAAACGAGTACAGACATAATATCCATGTTAAGATGTGGTCACAGGGTTTTTCTGTAGGAAAGTCAAACATATGTAGGTCAAAATGAACTGATTCAGATTTTTGTTTTGTTTTAGTATGTAAAGAGAGGCTGCAACTTTAAATGTTTATAGATCCACATAAAAAGCTGGAGCATCTTGCAAACCTGTATGTAAAAAAAAAAAAAAAAAAAGGCAAAAGATTAAGCTGTAAGAAATGCAGACTCATTCGACAGTCTTAGCTCAAATCCTACCTTTAGGTCCAACGGATTCAATTTTGTTGGTGAACTGTACAGCATTGGGTTAGTATATGTGCTGTTGAATTACATTGCATTATACTTACAGACACCCCCCCCCCCTTTTTATATCTGTAGGTTTGTTAGGTTAGCTAAGTAACAGTTGTTTGTATTTGTGGTAATTAATCTACACTTACGGATATAAATGGGGCAACAGATATTGACAAAAATAAATAGACTGATCTCCCATGGCCAGTTGAAATGGATTTGGATAAACTGGCCTGGTGTATGACCTTGTATTCCAGGGGGCCGTGATCAGGTACACTGCAGACACATCATGCTGAACCTCCTCTGTGTCGTGTTTGTTATCAGACTGGTCTTAGAAGATGTCTTCTCACTGGCCTGAGTCTGCTGTTACCTTGAACACAGTTGTGTCACTTCAGTAATGTGTTAAACTGTACATTTAGCTTGTGTGTCATTCAGATGAATACAAGACGTGACGCACCAAGCTGACATGACGACATGACTGCAAAGGACCTACGGGAGCAGGCAAATCAGACAGAGGTGTGGTAGTGTACCCCTCTACTGTGCAGCGTTTCTTGAACATACAAGCAAACAGATTCAGAAGGAAACCTGAGGAGGAGAGTCTTATCAGAAGTCAAGATGAGTTTTGGTACAGCACTGTTATGTCATACAATGTTCATTGTTTTGTCATTACAACATTACATGCTGCTACATTACTTTGCACATTGTACATACTGTATGCTCTACCAGAACGGCTGCTACACTAAACTTAACTAATTGACCCTTATTTAAAAAACACTTATGATTTAGGAATGTTCCTTGTTGTACTTTTACCTTATTTACATCTGTGGTTTCTGTTCTGATTTTATATTTGTATATATATATATATATATATATACATCTGTTGCACCCTTGTCATAAAAAATAAGCGATTCGGTGTACATTTCGCTGCATGTTGTACTTGTATAACTACGCGTGTGACAAATAAAGAAATCTTGAATCTAAAATCAAATGACTAAAAAAGTACTTGATGTAGACCTATGTGATTATATAATCCATTAGTAATCCATTATAATTATGCTTAGAGAATGATTACTGGTCATTTTCTACCTCTTTGTGGACAATTATTGTCTCTTTACCGTCATTTTTTTTCTTTCCTTGATTATTATTTTTTGTCTTTTTGTGGTTTTACCTCTCTTTGGATTTCTCCTTTGTAGTCAATCTGTCTTTTAACTGAGCTTTGTGACTTTTTAATAAGAAGTATATTAGTTACTCCAGAGGCTCTGGCCCAGGACCCTCTTTGCTAGTAGAGGAGGTTAATTCTCCTACTCTCTGTTTTTATTAGGCTCCTAAAATGAAGCTGCTGTATTAGCTATATATCAATAAAAAATACTAAAATCTAAAATACTCCTCAATAAATTGGCAGGCACAATAATGGTCATGCTCATCGTGGGAGAGTGGTTTTATTCCCAGTCCCAGCATGCTATGTGTCCCTAGACAAGACACAGAAACCCCATACTAGTGCAGATATGTACTGCCTGACAGCTATACAAACAAAAAGTATTAGTATTATATTTTAATTAAACTAATTTTAATGTAAGTTTAAACTGATTTTTATGTAGCTTCATACATATGTACATACGTATGAAGCCTCTGTGAATCTTAAGTCAAACAAGTTTCCCTTGTCAACAGAGGTCTATCCATTCACGATACTGTTTGGACCATTGGTGAATTGTGTTTATTCATGTGACAACACAAAAGTAATGAATGAAAAAAATATGTTATAACTATACTTTACATAAGGCCTATTTGTTCCTAGTAGAATCCCATAATAATATAAATAATAATAATAATTATTATAATAATTATAATAATATTGTTGTTATTATTAATAATAACAATAATAATTATTATTATTATTGTTATTATTGATTATTACAAAAGTGGATTAGAAAAAATTGCGCAGACTCATTTTTCACATGATGACCTCACCTTTCTAGTGAAGTTGAGAAATAAGAAGGCGCGGCTGCCCAGGACGTGCTGTTCGTAAGTCAGTGACGCAATCACGTTGTCGGGCGGGGCTATAAAGGGTTGTTTTCCAGTCCTGCGAAGGCGAAGGTCTCCATTTTGTGAGAGCTGTTGTAGCTGAGCCGAGCGGTGTCCTCGTCCTCGTGAAAAGGCGAAACTTAGAAAAGACAAAAAGTCAGTTAGCCGACGAACCGCTCGTTAACCAAGTTGTTATCCGAAAGGAAAGGAAATCTTATCGTATGTCCGCTATCCAGAACCTCCAAACTTTTGGTAAGTTATATTTTTTTATCAAATGAAACTGGTGACAAGTGGGGGAAGGGCGAGTATAAGTCAAGCTAACGTGAAGACCTAGCTTTCTTCGAGGTTTAATTTGCTTTGTAACTAATTTATTATGATTGGTTTGTTCCTCAACATGACAGACTTAACATGTTACTGTTACTTTAACTCAGCCTTTGTGCCTAACTGTACACTGTGTGGAGGATTCTTTTTTTCTTTAGCCGACGAGTTAGCAGGCCGCTGCTAACCTTAAAGCGGCCGCCATTAGGCCTACATTTTGCTGCGTTCACGTTAACTTAATCTTCAGATATGTTTGCGTCAATAATGCCCTATAAATGCTTCTGGGGGAATTAGCGGATAATTTGCTTTCCATACTTTACGGTTAGGTATTGATGCACACTGACTAAAGTTAATGTGTCATGACTGTACCGTTATTCCGATCACAACCGTGTTTGCTGGTTGAGAGGTGCTTAGCATTGGTAACTAACGCTGCCAGACTTCAGTAAGCTGTTAAGATGTATATTTAGCCTGTACGTCTGCGCAGTTAATCTGAAATATGAACCTTCCAAAGGGATCTGCCAGAGAAAAACATAGAGTTGATTGTCTGTTATGTCTTAAAAATATGACTATGTCGTGCTTCTACCCCATGTTTCTTCCAGACCCCTTTGCTGATGCAACTAAGGGTGATGACCGCCTCCCAGCTGGGACTGAGGACTACATCCACATAAGAATCCAACAGCGGAACGGCAGGAAGACCCTCACAACTGTCCAGGGCATCTCTGCCGATTATGACAAAAAGAAGCTAGTCAAGGCCTTCAAGAAGGTATTTCCCTAAATGCAGTTTAGCTTTGAATACATTTCGTCAACTACAGTATTGCGTATTCCTGTTTTCTGCCCTGTTGACCACTGACTCACTTTTACCTTTTGACCTTTAACAGAAGTTTGCCTGCAATGGGACAGTGATTGAGCACCCAGAGTATGGTGAAGTGATCCAGCTTCAGGGAGATCAGCGCAAGAATATCTGCCAGTTCCTTATTGAGGTATGTTTTGTTGAAAATCTTAATGTGTATATATATTTTTCCCCCTTGTGAAGGGCTCGTTTGAGGTTATAGGTCCAGTCTACTTGTCAATAGCCATTTTTATTGATTAGCTCTATTCTTTGCAGATTGACCTGGCCAAGGAGGAGCAGCTCAAAGTCCACGGCTTTTAGAAGCTGCTTCAGCCCTCTCCCCATCTCTCCTGGAAGGCCATTAAATACCCCCTCCTCCCCCCTCCAATGTGCTGCTGTTGCTCTTCCTCCCCATTCTTCCCCCTTGCAGCCCCACCAGCTCCTACTAGCTAAAACGTGAATTACCTCTGACAAACATGGGACTCTGTAACACCCCCCCCCCCTTACGACACCAGGGGGCAGGCTCACCCTCACAAAGTCACACCACTGCAACTCCACATGACATCAGGGATGAGTGGTGATGACCCCCCCACACACTTCCTTTATTTTCACCATTGTTTATTTCCTTTTTAAATTCTTTTCTTTATGTCTCATACAACAATGAGGCATTGTTTCATGTAATTTTTGTTTTGTACTTCAAGGTGTTTCAATAAAGTGAGTCTCCATATGTTGGGAGTAGAGTGGTGTCATGGGGAATGGGTGGGGGCTGTGTATACAAGAGGGTCAAAGTGGGTATATTTAGAAGAACTAAGGCTGCAGTTGGCGGAAATAACTTTTGTATTTGATGCAGAGAAGAGTTTCTGTAGTTTGCCAGTATAAGTGATTTGTCCTTTCTACAGTCTGCATTTGTATAGCCCACTGGTGGTGTTTACATGCCCAGCTGCCTGATCTCAGATTACAGAGCAGAGGTGGTTTAAAGTAGTGACAATTTCCACCAACTGATCCAACAAATACTTTTATTTAATGGAACATTTCAAGGTTTTCCTTACAGTATCAAATGGGTATTATTTTGGCCAAAGCAATGCCTGCTATGCAGAAGGCTGAGTCATGTCAAGGTTTGGTCAGCTGGATCCCCCAAAGTAGGAAATGAAATACTACTCCCATCAACTTTGTGTGATTTTTAAGGTGACAAATTTAATACACTTTTGTCTTTAGTTGGTAAATGAGTTGTTCCTGCTCTGGCACATGACCAGCTTTCTGCTTTGGTCTGAGAACTAATTTGGTACCAAATCAGTGCTTGCATACACTTGAAACTTTAATTTCCTATAATGCAATAATTTATAAACAAGCCACATTGTAGTGATGTTGAAATGATACAGGAAAAAAATTAGCCATGGCCAGGTCACACTGTGCTACTGTGATGGAGAGTCTGTTTTGCAAAATCCACATTTGGTTCAATAAAATGTCTGCAGTTAATAAAGCTGTCCAGGGTCTTTATTTTTGTATGGTGGGTAAATTAAATACATGTGCACAACCTTTTAATGGAATCTGAATTTAATCGGCATGTATCAAAGTTGCCTGGATTTTATATACAGGGCTCAAAAAATTAGAGGAACACTTTTTAATCAGATTATAGTATCAAGTTAGTCAAACTTTTGGGATATTGTTCTGGTCAGTTAAGTAGCAGAGGGATTTGTTAATCAGTGTCAACTGTTAATTAAATTAACAACAGGTGCACTAAAGGGGCAACAGTGAGACGGCCCCAAAAACAGGAATGGTTTTGCAGGTGGAGGCCACGGACATTTTTCCCTCCTCATCTTTATTTCTGTTTTCCAGTAGTTTTGCATTTGACTAGGATCTGGGGCCCGTTTCAGACAACAGGTTTAGTGAAAACCCTGAGTTAGTTAAGCCTGAGATGAGGGAAACTCAGTTTTTCAGTTTCACAAAGACAGTTCAGCGTAACTCTGAGTCGGTTACCCGGGCAACACAGTCCATAAACCTAACCTCTTTGCTGGCAGGTTAGGTTCAAACAACTCTGAGTTTCTCCTGCTCTGAAGTTGAAGCCCGCAGTCTGAAATCAGTAACAGACAAGCGTCTGTTTCTGGACGAGCCTGTTGACGTGGAAGAGCAGATATTACGCGGAAATCTCCCTCGGGAGAAGATGATCAGACCCCGAGTGGATGTTTTATCCCTGATTAGTATCTGTACGAGCTTACTGTTTTTCGCGACCATCAATAATTTATTTAAGCAATATTCTCAGTCCACATGTCTCATATGACCCATCGTGGAAATGCTCTCCACAGCGAGCAAATTCTGTGTATTGCACTGTTTTTTTTGCGAATGAATTGCTATTTTTTTGTACAATATCGGTGATGAGGAGCATGTGTCCAAGATAACAGTCTGTCGGGCTGTCAGAAATGTGAAGGAGATAAGATAAGATAAGATAGGACTTTATTGATCCCACAGCGGGGAAATTTGTGTGTTACCACAGCTCAGGACATA
>JAUYWH010000026.1:4325657-4339697 GCA_034779795.1 Ctenopoma multispine
TTGTTTTTGCTGAAAATGCCATAATGTTTGATCTTCCTGGACTTGTGCTGTGCAACATGCATGTGTCTGTAAAAAAACAAATACTAACGCTGTAGTGGTGAAGAAAATAAAGCTTAGGTATGGCTAAGTGCAATTTCTTAATGTCTTTTCCAGTAGACTCTGATCCAATTTCACACCCTGGATACCTGATTTAAGCAGGGGTTATTAATTGCATATTTACATTAATTTGTACGTTGCATCATGTAAATCGAAAAGTTGGTCAAATTTGATGGTCTCTATACAAAAAAATGGAGACACATGAAGAAGGCAAGAAGATGGAGGAAAACAAAGGGGTAGTGAGTGAAGGTGCCTGCTGTGGTGGACAGGGTAGTGGTTATGGTGGTGGTAGCTGTGGTGGTGATGCTGCTGCTGCTGGTTGTAGTGCTGGTGGTGAGGGAGGCTGGAGACAAAAATTTCCCCAGTATCTCAGTGAGGAAGTTATTATATTGGCTCAGTTGGGTGAAGACCATCAGTGGAGCTTCTCGTGTTTGAGTGGAGTTGTTTCCAACTGTTAACACTGCTGCCTGGAACCAAGAGCTGTCCAGTTTACACATAATTGGACCACCAGAATCACCCTGAAACAAAAGAAAGATGGCGATGTATTAATCCTTGCCTTTTCTTAAAATTATATATACAGATGCTATATTTATCCATACTGGAATATTACTATATAGAGTTCTTCTCTTCCGCCACCTTCATCACTCTACATATTAGGCTCACTGTTGGTTAGTAGGTTTAAAGAAAATGTGTTTTATTATTTTTTTAGTTCCATGATTTGATGTTAAACTATGTGTTATATTATACAAAAACTAAATAAACAAATGGTTTGTAGTAATAATGTAAATAACAATAATAATACATTGTAATAATTAATAATAATAATCACCTGATCCAGTGTAAAAAATCCTGTACAAATACTGTTACTTGGTGATGTGCTCCCACAATTCACCACAGTTGTCTGGATCTCCTGCAGAGCTTCCACCACTAAAGTTGGAAACATAACAAAATGGTGAGAAGTGGATCACCTGGATCATACCTACATCACTACTGACTGCACCATGTTTAATCTAAAGAGGTGAAGTGATGCAGAGAGTTAACATTACTGTGTCTGTGTATTTAGGACTCACCCCCTCCTCGTCCAGAGCTCCAGCCAGCAGCCCAACATGTTGTGCCCACAGTGAAGGTTTGTCCGTTGTCCAGGCAGATGGGCTGGATGTAGTTGGACAGGGTGGGTTGGGATGCCAGACGCAGCACTGCTACATTAGACCCAGTCAGGTTACTCAGAGTGATATTTGTCACATTAAGCGTCACCTCGAAGGGGTTGGAGCCATTCTGGTTCAGACGACCCAAAACTGCAGTCCAGTCAGACGGTGTGGATGAACTGTGAGATGAAGAATGAACTAAACTAAGACTCACTCGACTCCACATTTCAGTGTGATACCACAGTCTTAAAACCACTTGATAGTGAAGGTTTGGTGCAGCAGTCCAAACAACCATCCACACCATCATTCCAGGCGTCTCACCTTGAGAAGCAGCTGGCGTCACTCAGCACAGAGTCCACAGACACCAGAGTCCCACCACACACGTGACTTCTGTTCCTCTGCAGGCTCACCATCCACGGCCACATGCCAGCTGCCGAGGTTCCTCCAAGAATGCGAGAATTAATTGGGGCTTGGCCACAAACCACAGCTGGAAAGATATGCCAAAGGTAGACACAATGAAGACAGATACTGTAAATCTATTATTACACTGTCAAATTGTTCTGTTAACTTACATGGAGAACATGATGCAAAAAACAACTGTTTGATGGATTAGTGCAGATAACATATACAAAGCTGTGAACAAGTATTTGTCCCTTTGATATTTTTTAAAAATGTTTGCCTATCTGAGCCATTCAGAGTTAGTTGTCCAGATCCTAAAGCTCCAAAAAGACCTAGAACATCACACTACAACCACCATGTTTGACTGTGGGAATGATCTTTTTAAGAAATGCTGTGTTAGTTGTACACCAGATTTAACAGGACGCACACCTCCAAAATGTCAGCAGTAAACGGTCTGCACTTTATATATATATATATATATATATATATATATATAGTACTTTTCTACTTTACTGGTACTCAAAGTGCTTTTACAATGCTTCTCATTCACCCGTTCACACACACCAGAACACTCACACACTGATGGCAGAGCTGCTGTGCAGCTGACCTGACACACAGGGCGTCTGCTCTACCTCCTGAGCCACAGTCACCATCTTTTCAGCTGCTCTCACCACTGAGGAGAATCTTAAGAGCAGCTGATCACTGGGGTCTCACTGCCATCTCTAGAGGACCCGCTCCAACAACGTTGCCTCTCGAGGACAATAAGAATCATGAAAGACATAACTGATCTATTCTCCCTCCTGCTTTTAGCAGAAGGTACCACATTCTGCAGTGTGGGACAGTCAGGCTCCAGAACAGTTTTTACCCTACTGCTATCAGTGTGTTAAATTCAAGGCATTCTACACAAATGGAGTCCACAGATATATTCTGTACATGTGTCCATATTTATGTATCTATGCATAAGTTTATATGTATGCAATGTTCTGTCACTCATTTACCGCAACTCAGCGGTCATGTGACATATTTCATGTTCCTTTGGGGCGCAAAAATCTTTACCATAGACCTACGCTTTAACTGGTTCATGCGCACTGGAACCCCCTCAAGTATAGGAGAACCTTGGGAGGCAAAATTTTGCCAAATGCACAAATGAGAAAGCTAATTTAGAAGTTAAATACTGAATCATTTCACAGAAGAACCCCACAGGAAAAGATTAAAGATTGTGAACCTTACCAGACGAACATCAAAAAGAAATAACTGTAAGGTTTAGATGAGAATTTGTGTGTTTGAGTTAATTTACTAAAATCAGAATTTGGTATGACATTTACAGTTCAGCTGTTTACATGTATACATTAACTCCAGTGATAATTTACATATTTCTAATATAAAGAATTTACTTAATAACTTTAGTTTGAGTTTAAAATCATTTTCAGAATCTATCTCTGTGGCTTTTGCATGCATCTACCACAGTCTAGTGCTTCTGGTTCCTGATTGGTTGAGACTGTCACATGAGAGTTGGAAACAAGGAAGTGGGGAGTTTTAAAGTTTAGTACTGCAGAAAATGTTATCTGTGTCCATCCTGCTCATTAACCTGAGAAGAGTGATTTGATTACCACATATCGAACCCTCACGTTACATAATCCAAGACAAAGGGAGAAATTACACTCTGTCTTTCTCAGAGAAGAAAATATTTTCTGGTGGACTCTATTGGATCTCCTGATGCAGCAGTACCTGCAGACTGTTACTGTGCTTAAAGGGACATCTGAGACAGTGCAGAATGAGCTGCTTACTTTCCTTTTCTTTACTTTAGCTACTTGACTATAATTAATATAATGGGTTTGGATTTTTCACTCATAGTAATTATTAGCTGCAACTCTATTATGCTGAATAAACTTAGTTGAAAAATGTGACAGGCACTCACGTTTCAATGAAGCGGAGGTAGCTGAAGTTGTGGTGGCTGCTGGTAGTAGGCCCAGGCAGGAGACACTGAGGTCACCATCAGTCCCAGTGGATGAGAAGGTGATGAAGCCCGGCTGGTTGCTGGTGATCTGACTGTTGATCCAGGACTGATACTGAGACACTCTGGTGTAGACTCCTGGAAAATTAGGCAAAGCACAGCCTTTTCCAGAACTCACAATTCCACCCTGGATCCAGCGAGTGCCCTGCTTGCTCACCAGTGCACCTCCTGAGTCTCCCTTTTTCAGAGAATGAGTTATTTAGGTGAAGCAGTCTTTGCAGGAGGTAAAATCTGTCACAAACACAGTAAAACTGATACCTGACAGGAGTCCTTCCCTCCAGCAGTTAACCCAGCACACATCATGTTGTCCGTAATACTTCCCTCTCCATAGTCACAGTTACACTGTCTGTTCCCCACAATTGGCACCTCCACCTCCATTAAGTTTTGTGAAAGTACACCAGCTGTATAGACACAAACTTAGCCTAAACTTTCTTTTAATAGCTTGGGCCACTGGAAGTTAAAGTAATTTAAAAACTTGCTTTCCATGTTTTACAACGAAGATTCATTTAAAGTGTAAGATTAAATATTAATATATATACGCTGTGTGTTTGGAAATAAGTTCACCTAAATATGTGAGTCTTCCATTCTTTGAAAGTGTGTGTACTGTTTCTTTATGACTCACATCCACTTGCAGTGGTTCCCCAGCCAGTGACCCAGGAGTCAGTGCCGTTGTAGAAGGTGCTGTCTGACGCTGCCAGGCATATGGGCTGAATGTAGTTAGTGAAAGTCACTGGGGATGTGAGCTGCAGGAGGCAGATGTCGTTGTCACCGGTAGTGGGGTCATAGTTGGGATGGACAATGGCCTGTGTTAATGACTGTGACTGTGCATTGGGGTTGGATCCTGACAAAGCCTGGAGACCCAGTACTGCAGTCACGTTGGTCGTGGTGTAGCTGAGGTGATTAAAAGAGAAACAAAACAGTTCTCACAACACAAAAGGCAGAGCTGCATTCAAGAGAAGATAGTAAGTTAACTGATAGAATTGACATTATATGATTTTATCCCTCAAGTTATTAATTTGTTCTCCTCAGTTTACATCCAGGACATGTTCTTTGAATCTGTTGCCATGGAAACCACCAAAACACTAAGGATCTTCAACCCTTCCTAGAGATTTTTTGTAAAAACCACTTTAAGTTTTCACAAAGGTTCTAACACTTTTTTTAAAATTTCTGATTAGTTCTTAGGTAATTTACACACTCAAGAGCACACATGCTGACACGTGCAAAATAACTTGTTATACTTTTTTTTTGTTGTTTTTGTCTACAGGTGTATAATATAATGGGATTTAAAAACTAAAACTTAAATTTACATCACAAAACATGGTTTTATTTATGTTACCGTGGTTTTATTTTGGACAAAAATCACTGAACGAGCAGCAAAATCCTATGAATCCTTTTTTGTGTTTTATCATATGTCCACTATCAACCCTACTAAATATGAGGCTTGTTTGCTGTTCTCTTCCTGCAGAACATGCTTTCAATTTCCAAAGAAAATAGGATTCATTAATATAGGGACAAAGGTAAAAGAAAATACCTATCAGACCCATTGTTTTGAACCAAATGTATTTCATTACAGTGCAATAATGTCTCCCAGTGTTTATTGTTCAGTGCAATTGTTTAAAGTGTGTCACATAAGTGTATTTAATAAACAAGTCTTGAGATATAGCTTTGTAGTTTTAAAATTATACCCTGTAACACATAGACGTCCAACTACATCACGCATGCATTTCGTCTCTCTGAGCTGAGTCAGCAATGGACACGTCGACCAATGAATACTGAGGTTGTAATGATCTCAGTATTGGACTCATTGGTCCATGGTGCCAGTCAAACTGGGCTGGTATCTACTCAAACTTCACTAACCCGAAGAAGCAGTGAGCAGCAGTCAGCACCCACTGATTATTGAGGATGGATCCTCCACAGAAGTGACTCCCAGAATCCTGCAGGCTGACCTGCCAGGGCCAGCTGCCTGGGACAGCCACCTCTCCTCCAACAATCTTATTGTTGAGAGGAGGCAGACCACACACTGAAGACACAAAAAATAAAAACACAGTGTGATCAGTAATCTCTTGGAATGACAATTATGGCTTCTGGAAACTTTGTAAGAAAAAAAAAATCAGACTAATCTCACTTCATAATCTGTTGACAGGGTTTAATGTTTCTACTTACTGTACTTAATTATGTATTAATTTCTATTTTTAATTTTTTAATTTCTATATGTAGAAACTTTGACTTACCATTTAACTGTGAGTGACACTCTGAAAAAGAGAAAAGAAACAACACCTATTACTTTTACTGTTCTTTCGTGTGTTGTAGTGGTTTATAATGAGAGTATGTGAGGAATCTTGAGATTGTAGATTTTTCACACGGGGCGAGGCAGGTTTGGACACTTTCTTTCCCTTAATAAATGAAATCATCATTTAAAAATTGCATTTTACATTTTACCTGTGTTATTTTTCTGTGATATCAAAATTAGTTTGATCTGATTTTTTTTAATTGGGCCAAATATTAAAAAAGGGGGTAGATTTGTGGTTTTGGAAATGCTTTTATGACAATATGAACATCGGTTTCTTAGTTTCTTTATTAGAATACAAACGGTTTATGTTTACACAAAACATAAACATAGTAGAAAAAACAGCTTCTTTAGGCTAAAGTGACAAATATTTAGAAGAAGTCCAGCAAGGACCGATTCAGCATCTGGCAGTTTCATCTGAATACTGAGTTAATGCCCATTGTCTTAAAAAAAACTATTTTTGTATAAGGAGCAACTTTTTTGTGTTGTTCTAATGTAAAAACTGAGAAATAAATATGTATGGACATCATAGCATTGCTGAAAAACTAATCCAATAGTGAACTAAGTCTTCTGTACAGTACTGTAAACATTTTGTTGTCCTGTCAAACTGGTTTTGCTTCTTCCTCTAAAATTCCTGATAATTAATTTGTTCTTTATTGTTCTGAGTGAAAGCAGGCAGAATGCTGCATCAGATTATTTCAAGTATGTCTCCTTCTTTTGTCAGACGTAAAAGAAACCACAGATTGAGAGGACACAGCACTGCACGTACTGTAACTATTTATCCCTGACTGACAGTTTAAATTACTCAAAGACGCAATATTAGTTAAACTAGTACTGTTATTCCTGATGATCATATTATTACTACTACTATTAATGTCTAACCTAACAATTTCAATGTGTACACTAATATTTTATATTTGTACTCTAACCAGGACATATGGTCTGATATGAAATTACGCTGATCTAAAAAAATTTAAATGCCTCATTTATGTTTCATTCTATCCATACTTTTGTAAGAACCTGTAAATACTTCAATGTAAGGCCTCAAACATCCATTACAAATAATTTACCTAATTTTAATAAGGCTAAAATTTTTTATGAAATATTCTATTCTATTAAATATTCTAAAAATATTTTTCCAAAAATTCAACAGATGATACAGTGACCTTTGGTCTTTTAATTATTTAACACAACAATCTATTCAACAATTGATCATTTCCTTTATTCATAAATATGTTGTTTTGATAACATGCACACTTATGCTTCTCCTTCACTGTTTTTCCTCATTATACCACCGGTAAATCTCAGTAAATGTTTGGTTTAGGTGCATTTAGTGAGGGTTGTTCTTACCTTGTGTCAGGAGAATCAGCAGAGATGCCGCAGAGATCACTTTGTAGAAAGCCATGTCTAAAAGTCAGTATCATCTGATCTGTTCCTGAATATATATACAGTATATATATCCACTCCACACCCTCCATCCTTTCCTAGAATGTGTACACATCATCTCCTCCACCCAGCCAATGAAGTGAACTACGTGTACTCCAACCCTGTCTCCAAAAAAGTACATTTGTATACGATGAAACTGCAATCACGATTATGTTTTTGTGCAGTGCATACTATTAAACTTGTACTGAAACAAACTTTGTGAATGAAAGACACGATACTATTATTAACTTAAAGTGATTTACGAAGAGGTGGTTGGGTAGAGAGCAGAATCTAAAGAAGGCAACGTTTGTGAACGAAATTTACTTATCTAATCTTTGTCCATAGATGTAAAGTACAATATGTCTCAACACTGAGTCGCGAACTGCAATTCCAGTTTTCAGTTTTTAAAATTTTATATTTTGAATGTATTTTGTAGTTTTCATTTGTAGTTTTTTCAGATCATTTTGCAGAGATTTTTTTTACTTCAACGTTAAAGGTGATTAATGTAGAAAGGTTGAATCAATTGAAGATGTCAAGCCATAAAATGTTTTTTTTTTTCATGAATGTACTGTTCATTAAGTTCTGAATTGTGAAGTCAAACTGAATCTGCATGTTTCAATCACTCAATCATGCCAAGCTAAACAAGGAAGTTTACTTTATTGAATTTGAAACACATATTACTGCAGGTACAGTCAGCACCGGCACATTACACAATGGAAATCTAGAAAAACCAGTGAGATCATTCAGTGTTGTAACAAAAAAAAGGTCAAAGAACCTTTTATTTTCAAAAGACCTCATCACACAGTTATTAAAGACCATATCTGACACAGTGAAATTAGTGTAATGACACTAAAACACAAAACAACAACAAAACAATTCAAAGTCACAAAACAATTTAGGCTGTACAGGTCACTTTTGTAAGTGATCCTCTGATTATTTGGTTCTGAACTGGTTTTGCCATTTGGATGTTCTCTGCCTCTGGCCCCTTGAACTAATCTGGTTCTGGACTTGAATTTATCGGACAGTATTTTGAGAAGAGGAGATCATGGATGTTGTTTCTATCTATGGAGTTTGTGGGCATATTGGTTGCTAATGAATGCATGGCAGGCTTGAGGCAGCCATCTTCCTCTTTCTACTCCTCTATTTTATCTGTCTGTTGCTGCATCTCAGTTGCTCTCAGCTATGTTCATTGTTTGTCTCTTTTAATATATTCACCTAAACTTGGTCCATTTCTGGGTCCAATTCTCATAAACCCTGACAGCAAGGAAAATATTCCATCCATTATCAACCGCTTATCTGGGGTCGGGTCACAGGGGCAGCAGCCTAAGCGGGGGAGCCCAGACCTCCCTATCCCCAGCTTCCTCCTTCAGCTGATCCTATCCATGTGGAGGAGCAGCAACTCAACTCTGAGTCTCTTCCAGATGCACGAACTCCTCACCCTATCTCTAAGGGAAAGTCCAGCCACCCTTGGCCTCTTGTATCCGCGATCTTGCTCTTTCAGTCACTACCCAAAGCTAGTAGCCATACGTGAGGGTGGGATTGTAGCTCGACTGATAAATTGACAGCCTTGCCTTTTGGCTCAGCTCTCTCTTCACCACCATGGACCGGTACAAAGCCTGCATTACTGCAGATGCTGCACCAATCTGTTTATCGACCTCCTCCTCTATTCGTCTCTCACTCGTGAACAAGAACCCAAGATACTTAACCTCCTCCGTTTGAGGCAGCACTTTGTCCCTAACCTGGAGAAAGCATTCCACCCATCTCCTGCTGAGAACAGTGACATCAGATTTAGAGGTGATGAGTCTCATCCCCGCTGCTTCACGCTTGGCTGTAAACTGCTCCAGTGATAGCTGGAGGTCGCTGTTTGATGATGCCAACAGGACCACATCAGCGGAGATGAGGTTTTGAGGTCACCAAACAGAACCCCTTCTGCCCCATGGCTGCACTGTGACACTATGCCCAGAAATTCTGTCCATAAAGCTTATGAGTCCAACCTCAACAGGAACCTAGATTTTTTAGATTTTGAGAGACAAACTTCCTACTTCATGCATAGATGTGTCTATTCAAATTATGTAAAACCAATGGAAACATGAGCGAAATGTAACATTTCATTGTTAAGGTGAGAAAGATTACAGTGTCCTCATTATTCTGGATCATGTATGGACATGATTTTTAAGTCATAAGCTTTGTTACGTGTCACATGCTCAGTATCTACACACATACTGTTATTTGCAGGAATTAAAATGTCTAAATGAATTTTTTAATTGTGACATAATTTTTCCACACAACTTCATAATCCAGCAACACAGAAAAAAGGTTAGGACATGCTTTACATTTCAGTCCTGCACAGAACAGCATAGACCTGCCAAAACACAGAACAGTGTGTCACATTTTTAATAGGGCTGGGCACATCAACGCCTTATTATCGCATCATTACGTAAGGCTGAGAATTATTTTTATCGTGCGTTAACGCAGTTTTAATATTATAATGATGATGAAAGTCCATTGTTCACTGAGTCTCAATACACATACAGACATATCACAGGTCACAAGATTCAAGATTCTTTATTTGTCACATGCATAGTTACAACACGCAGTGAAAAGCACACACAGGAGGGGATGCTGATCAGTACCGGCTTTGGTTTGACGTCATCATGTGATTTACCAAACAAAAGTACATTTCCATCTTAAAGCTCTTCCACACGACAGAGTGGATAGAACCTCTTTGTAATGACCTCAACTTCTTTTTTTACAAGATTTTGAGAAGAACAACAGGGCTGAGCTGTCACCACCTCCTCTCTGCTAAAGGAGAGGAGGTGGCAGTGTTAAGACCAAACTTAACACTGCCACTGGACCTGACAACATCTGTAGGCGGACCCCAAGACACTGTGCTGAACAGCTGGGGAGTGTTTTCCAGCATCTCTTCAAACTTACCGCTTCCCATACCGAAGAAGGGCCCATTAAATGTTCTCAGTGACCTGAGGCCTGTCGCTCTCACCTCACTGGTGATGAAGGCAATGGAGAGGATTGATAAAAGCCACATCACCAGGATTGTTGATCCATTGATGGACCCACTTCAGTTTGCACACAGGGCCGGCAGGGGACTTCCCTAATACCATCACCAGGCTCCTGTTTGCCGCCTCACATCCTTGCTAAGAAGTTAACAGCAAGCTTTCATCTGGACCACCAGCTCATTTTATGGATGACTGATTTTCTCACTAACAGAGGGTGTTTGTTAATAACTCTTACTCAGATGTTCTAAACACTTCCAATGGCTCCTTATCGCCTCTGTTGTACATCCTCTTCACGGATGATTGTAGGTCCAGTTAGCCTGACTGTCTTCTGGTGAAGTTCGATGATGACACAGTCCTGCTCTCTGTCCCCACGTTGTCTCATAGCTCTGCAGGAATGTGTCACTTGGTGTGGAGGTTCTTGTCTTGAACAGAACGTAAACGAGACTGAAGAAGTCTTTGTGACATTCTCTAGCAAGCAGTGACTGCTGGCTGAGGATGTCGCCACTATCATCCAGGGTGAGACGGTGGAACTGGTGGAGGAGTATAGGTCTCTGGGTACAATTGTTGACAGTTTCCTTAGGTTTTCCTTCAATACTGAGGAAATCCTAAGGAAATGTCACCAGCACCAGTACCTACTTAAGAAGCTGAGTTCATTTGGAGTTAGCAAAGATATTCTCACCATCTTCTAAAACTCCTTCACTGATAATGTGCTCACTTACCTGTTGGTTTAACTCCATTATCCTGGATAGTGCAGGATGTGGGACACGAGGAGAGCCACTTTTATGCCTACAGCAGTCCAACATTTGAATTCTGATCCTTCTCTGCTCCAGCACTGTAACTTCTTGCACCCCCTCCCCAATTAACTGATTGAATTGCACATTACCTTGAGCTGTGATCAGTCACTGTGGATAGTATTTATATTTTTTAGGTGCTCTTATTATTATGTTTGTCTTGTAAATTTTGTTCTGTTTGTGTTTTATGTGCTGCTCTCTATGCTCGCCTTTTATTTGCCCCTTTCTTCAAGTGTTTCTTGAACTTGATCTTGATTGAACCTTAAATGACTTGTGGTAGGATCTGGCGCTGTATAGAAATCTAAATAATCTGACCTGATATGTCCCTTATGGAGTGATTTTGTGTTTTCACGGTTTCTGTTTGTTACCAGTAGGTTTTCTTTGTGATTAAATAACCTTAATTTTACTTATTGTGTGTGTTTTCTGGGTCCACCACAAATCCTGACAAGCAAATAGATTTGATTTTCAGTTTAATTTTATTTTATTATGTTTTAGTTAAGATTTAAAATACATTTTAACTGCTGCTGTGTAAAGGAAGAGCTGTTATTTGTTTAAAGTGTTGTAAAGTAAAGCCGAAATATTATTGCAAATTTGTTCGTTCATGTAGCAGTACTTTTAAAATAAAAGTAAAAAACCTACCCTTTTTAATTTATTATTAAATTGTGCCTGTTTTTAATCGCTACCCAGCACTAACTTACTAACAGTGAGCCTAGTATGTAGAGTGATGAAGGTGACGGTAGAGGAGAAGTCATAGGTTCATTAAATAGTATAATATGTTAGTATGAATAAAAACTGTATAAATAATTTCAGTAAAGGCACACACCGACCAAGCAATCAGCAACATCAGAAATAACAGAAATCTATTTGTTTTTGTTAAGGACATTTATTCCTATGTTTGTTCACTGTGTTGCTTGTTTACTGATTAACATGTTTTGAACATAGCTGAACCCCACTTTGTGCCTGCCATGTATTACCAACATTTGACAGAGATAACTCAACAATTAGCAAAATAATACATGATGAACTTTTGAAAATCTGGAAAGCTGTGTTAACATTATTTATAACACTGTGTATCTTGCTGTTAAGAAACAGCAACTAGACAATTAACAAGGTACAACACAAATGCTATGGCAAGGGGGAGCTAAGTCGTGTGTGTATCATCAACCCCACACTCTGAAATTTGGTACCAAGCCCAAAGACAAGGAGCTTCCTGGTATTGATGTCAGTGGCTTCCATCTCCTCCTTTGGCTGAATACAAGAGAAGCTGACCTGAGAGAAAAGATCACAGCTAAGCTGGAACCCTGGACCCTCCAACCACAATTACAAATGAGTGAAGTACCCTCCGAAAGTTCAGCTAGATCAGCTGATCTGCACTAAAGCAACAGTGATCCTTGAGATGAACAACAGCCGCAAGGAGCAGTACCCTCCATGGAAGAGAAAGTTAGAGGCTAACATCAAGGCAACACGGAGGGCTACCTGTCTGAAGAGGTCATTTATATATAGAAGTCAGGAGAATAAACCAGATGCTCTCGACTGAACCATAGAAGGTGACCTCTCAGTGGCAGGGTAATAGTATTGGAACAGACCCACCAAGTCTGGAGACCGAGCAATACTGGAAGAGCATATGGGAGAAAAAAATCACATAATGATCTGAGGGCAGACCACAGCAACCTCCCTGAACAAGCCCTCGTAACCATGTAGAAATTTTTCCTCAGTTTGTACATATCGCTCAGTAAAAAAATCATATTAACACCCCTTCTGTTTGTATTTCTGCAGGTTTCGCAACATTGGTAATTTAATTACTTATTCATGATTAATAATTATTAACACAGAATCAGGATCAGTTAGAATGTAAATTAAACTTTTCCACCTGCTGTTCTCATTTGCTGCATCAGGGATGTCTAAATGTTTACATTTTCACATCATCATTGCTGCAAAACCACACAAACAGAACCATAAACAAGGTTGTATTGAAAAAAATCCTCAGGAGTGTTCCCTGGATTCCAGACTATGCTCCATCCCAATGTCCATTCCCTGAGTGTTCACTGGTGTTGGAGATTGATGTCTGCACCTGTGAAAATCCACCACCAGCTCTTTGGTCTTACTACTGAAACAAACCTACACTTACTAACTACCTAATCACAAAGAACACCAGTTTCTGTGTTTTGATAGGATAATTTCTGTCTGTGGTGGTTTGACTAAACTCTTGAAGCTCTTCTGCTAATGTGCTGCCACCTGCTGGCGGCTTACTGCCACTGCTCAGTCTGTTTAGACACCTGACAAAATTAATTCAGTATATTTAGCTTCTCCTCAGAAAAGAGTTAATATTAAACAAAGTGACGGATAACTGACACACTGAACACTAGTTCTCATCATCCCCAATATTATTTCACATTCACACTGAATAATAATATTGATTTTTATGTCCAGGTCAAGTACTTACCTGTATCCCCCGGACCTTCAGTATGCACCTGCTCCAACTTGAGTTCCGCTTTTAACTATTTAAAACTAGTCCAAGCCTGAGTCTCATACTGAGACTGTTACAGATGAGATGCTAGTGATGGTCTCTAATGGATAAAGTGGCACACTGGTAAAGAGCACGTGAGGTTTAAGAGAAGCAGCAGCAGCATGAAAAGACAGCCTTATGGATCCATTCACTTTGAGTTTTAAAGTTTTATTAAGATGTTAAACATTGAATTTCTGCATTTTTTCAATTAAACAATTGAACCGTCCATTCATCCATCCATTATCACCCGGAATACCTCCCGAGGGAGGCGTCTGGGTGGCATCCAAACCAGATGCCCGAACCACCTCAACTGACTCCTCTCCACGCGGAGGAGCAGCGGCTCTACTCTGAGTCTCTCCCGGA
>JAUYWH010000026.1:4357546-4376713 GCA_034779795.1 Ctenopoma multispine
ACCTTGAGAAGCAGTTGGCATCGCTCAGCACAGAGTCCACAGCCACCAGAGTCCCACCACACACGTGACTTCCGTTCCTCTGTAGGCTCACCATCCACGGCCACATGCCAGCTGTTGAGGTCCCTCCCACAATACGAGTATTTACTGGGGCTTGGCCACAGACCACAGCTGGAGAGAAATGTCAAATGTAGAAAAAATGTTAAATCTTTTCTAAAGCAAACATGACCTAAATCTGTAGATTGATCATTACAGTGTCACATTGTGTAGTCAGACTTCAAATTTGTAGAACAGGACGTAATATAGTATATGGATTATCTCAGTTTGATAGATAAGTTCAGCTATAACAGTATTATGCTTGAGTAATTTACTCACAGTGATTATCATAAAAGCTTTAACATAGAACTGTAACAAGATAATATAAATTAAACCTAATAGTGTTGTGTAGTGTGGAAAATGTGTAAATCTGATAGATCCCTTGACAAATTGGCCCCACAGGCACTCACGTTTGGATGTTGAAGTAGTGGTGGTTGAAGGGGGAGTAGTTGTGGTGAGGGTTGATGTGGTGGTGGAAGAAAGTGCGGGTAGACCTGGACAGGAGACACTGAGGTCACCATCAGTCCCAGTGGACGTGAAGGTGATGAATCCCGGCTGGTTGCTGGTGATCAGGCTGTTGATCCAGGACTGATACTGAGACACTCTGGTGTAGACTCCTGGAAAATTAGGCAAAGCACAACCCTTTCCAAAACTCACGACTCCACTCTGGATCCAGCGACCGCCCTGTTTGCTCACCATTGGACCTCCTGAGTCTCCCTTTGAGGAGAATTTAATATTTAAGAGAAACAGTCTTTGCAGGAGGTAAAATCTGACACAAACACAGTAAAAGTGATTACCTGACAGGAGTCCTTCCCTCCAGCACTTAACCCAGCACACATCATGTTGTTTGTAATTGTGTCCACTCCATAGTAGTCACAATAACACTGTCTATTCCCCACAATTGGCACCTCCACCTCCATTAGGTTTTGTGGTGAAGGAAGTGAAACTAAGGAGACACAGATTATGTTTAATAAACTAAATATAACTAAATACACTTAAAACGTTGTTTCACACAAAATTGACTATTGTCAATGATACTGACAGATGAATAATGTAGTTACAATGAAATTTGATCCTCGCATTTAACCCCTCCCCCTTGGGGGGGAGCAATGGTCAGCCACAGGAGGCACCTAGGGAGCTAGTGCTGAGTGTCTTGCTCAAGGACACACCTGGTGTGGGGGACAGGCTGGGATTCCCAAGCTACAGTTCCTGTGAGAACTGTAGATCACCTCAAAAACTACCTGAACCTAAAGGGGAATATTAGTGGTCTTAAATATCTCAGCTTATCACAGGTACCAACAGTGTTTTAAGATTAGGATAACCTCCACAAATATCTAACAAATATGTATATAATGTGATTTGGTGAGAAACTGAATGTAAGTCAGAGCCAACAAGAACAAAATGTTTACTGTGAAAGCTGTTCAAAGCTCTCACATTGCTGGTGTAGCATAACATAATATGTCATTGTAAAGTTGTATTTAGAGAAAGTGGTATGCTTTCTCTTTAAATAACCCACCTCCTAATGCAATGTTGCCCCAACCAGTGACCCAGGAGTCAGTGCCACTGTAGAAGGTGCTGCCTGATGCTGCCAGGCATACAGGCAAAACATAGTTGTTGAAAGACACCGATGAGGAAAGCATCAGGAGGGCGATGTCATTATCATTGGTAATGGAGTTATAACTGGGATGAACGATGATCTGTGATACTGTCTGAGTCTGATTGGGGTTGGATGCCTGCAGACTCTGGAGGCCCAGAAACACGGTCAAAATGCTTGCTCTTATCCTGAGGTAATGAGGAGAGAAACAAAACAATGCAAAGACATGAAAAGCTGAGTTACGTTTAAGCTGTCATCGGTAGACACCACGTTAATTTAAAGACCAGCTCTAGTCCAGTTTGTATAGAGCTTGATGGATGCAACATTTCTCTTGAATTTCCAATTTAACTGGGTGTTGGCATTTTTTGTAAGATCATTTTAGCATGTGGAAAAGAGGAGGAGGAGTGGGGCGTATTAGCCTGTGATCAGTGAAGAACCTGTTCTTTCATCTGAGGCACAGAGAGCTGTGCTTTAATCTAAATGTAACGAATACTTGTTTTAATAAGTAGTGTTTAAAAAGACGAAGAAAAAAAAACAAAGAACCAAAAATCATCCAACATATTCTTCCCATTAGATTCCCAAATAGAGGCATGTATAGGATTCATATGTATTAATTTGATACATGTAACATTTTTAATTTTATCTGCCTGATATTTTAAATGTATGTTTCTGTTTTTGTGACCTCTACATAAAGACATGTTTTTTGCCCATACTGAAGAATCTGTGTTATCCTGGACTGTTCTGATTGGTTCAGTCTCAAAGTACAAACCACATTTATTTCCTCTAGAGTTAGATGCCTACCACACACTCACACACAAACTGGGACTGAGGATACTAATTATTGCAATGTTTCAAGTGGAATATTTTCCAATTTTTTCCAAGATTTCAGCTGCTCAGTAGTCCTCTTCATGAGGTGCCAGCATTTTTTATTTGGAGACAGATCTGGACTGCAGGCAGACAAGTCAATGATAAGCACTGTGTCACGTTGTTGTACCATGTGCAGAATGACTCCTGGCACTTTCCTGCTGAAAATTCCACTGACTTCCCAGGAAAAGGCACTTCCTCAATGGAAAAATATCTCTCAAATCCCAATTTACTCTTCTGTGCACTTTCACACATATGCAAGGTAACCACCCATTTGTCCTGAATCTTTTCAGAATATAATGTACTGGAAATGGTGACAGACCCACATTCTTAATGATAATCTCGTCTTTGTACATGTGTAAGATAAATAAAGATAGTATCCAATTATAAAATCACAAGTAACACAAGACTGGTTCTGAATATAAGCAGGATCTAAAGGACTGAGGAGAACTGAAGAAGAACTGTGTGGCACAGACATTCAAAAGTTTCCCCACCCCTAGAGCAAAGGCACCCAGACACAAAATAAACTAAACAACCACAAACACGTTGTCTTCATTATGTGTCTCTTTATGTTATAAAGCCAGCCTTTCATCTGTTTACTCACCCTGTGGTGCAGTGAGCTGCAGTCATCACCCACTGATTGTTGATGAGGGATCCTCCACAGAAGTGGCTCCCAAATTTCTGCAGACTGACCTGCCAGGGCCAGCTGCCTGGAGAAGCCACCTGTCCTCCAACAATCTTGGTGTTGAGAGGAGGCACACCACACACTGAAGAGAGACAGAAAATAAAAACAACGATAATCTCCCTAGACTGCTATCATGGCCTTAAAATCCTAAATTTGTAAACTGTTTGTTGAAGATTATGATACTGGAATAAGACAACATTTCATTTTTTATTGTAAAACAATACAATAACAATAACAATAATTTTATTGTTTTAAAATTGGCCTAGATACACTTATTTGTGTATCTGATACTGAACACTAATAACTAAACTGTACACATATCTGTCCAGCAGATGTCCCACCAAGCTTTTTAAAATATGATAAATGACAGGGAGAACTGGCACACAGAAATATTCATAGGTAGAAACTTACCATCTGGTTGTGAATGAGACTCTAAGAAATAGAAAACAAACTTGTCAAATAACAATTCTGATATTTTACATAGTCAGCCTTTAATTTGATTTTACATACACATATAAATATAAATTATTTAAATATAAATTATTTCTTAGTGAGTGACTTCTCGGCATCACTTTCGTGTAAGTCGTGTTGTTTTATTGGAGCTACACATTACGTTGTTCTGTGTCGTCTAGTTTCTTCTGAAACTGGTTTTACTGCCTGGTTTGAGATGACTGATAATACACTTTCAGCCTCATTTAAACCCAGGTTGTTGAGAGTAGAAACACAACAGTGTATCTCTCTAAAATCCTTTATGTGTGTATAACCACTACCGTGTGACAGACACACAGTAGAATGTCAGCTTACTGATGACAGGTGTCCACTGACTGTTCGTGTATCTACTAACAGACTCAATCACTGTTAGTTTAATTCTTTAGAAAATGCTGAAAAATAATGTGTATTTGTACATGTGTTACTGGGGCTATTCTTGTTACTACTTACTACTACAACCAAATAGAATACTGCTTAAATTACTAGTTCAACAGCTACAACTAGCTACTATTCCTGTTAATGCTGCTAATCTCATTATTACTATAAAAATTTACCTAGTACTAGTACTGTTATTATTTTTATGCAGTTATACTACTAAAAATGTTATTTTAGCAACTTCTGTTACTACTACTTACTGTATTTTTATTATTATTATTATTACTAGTAATAATAAGTCATTCTAGTCATCCAAGTCTTATAACATTTTTTTTACTATTAATACAATTGTTACTACAACTCCTATTGACTAGTACTACTAATTGTTATTACTATTACTACTACTTCTGCTACTAATGCTCGTATTACAACTAATACATATTTATTTAATTGTATTATTACTAGCCTACTGTTGTTGATCCAGTCTATGAAGATATCTGAGTTTCAGAGAAATATTACAGTAGACATTATTAAAGGGGCAGTTCACCTAGCTCGATTTTTTTGTTACAAAGATACTATTCTGTGAAAAGGGCTGTAGAAAAATGTTTAATAAACAGCACCTGATGATGTCAAGCAATATGTACAATATTAAGTCAATGCACCATAACATAAACACACTTTAATAGTACATTGTTAAATTAATGTATAACTGTGTAAAAGCACAAACTGTGAAAAAAGTGAATGAGCCTATTTTTTACAACAGTGCCAGAAGTTCCTTCAAATATGAACAGGTCTGTTTTATAGGCTGGACTAAATCGCTTAGGGGAGAGTTCACCATAGTGTTTACCTGAATTATTATTTTCTTACATCAACACAAGTGTGTATTCTCTTCAGTAAATGTTTTGCCATCAGCCCCTAAGAGTCGCAGTGTGTTTTTTCAAGCTCATATACAGTATATGTATGTATACGTATATATTATTTTTTTATTTAACTATTGAATTAAGTAGCTACCACAGTCTTAAAAACAAAACTATTTCTTATTTTTAGTGCTTAAAATAGTTTAATCACAGTTGGGCCCATGCATACCTTAATAGACCTGAATAGTCTGTAAGTGGTTTAAGTCACACATTTAAGAAGGAATTTAATATATAAGCTTTAATGACAAATATCTTTTTCTTTTTTTTTTAACTAATGTATTTTAGTCTATTAAGGATTCAATTACATAAATATAGTTTAATGGGTCTTATTAGTAATTCATAACTATTAATCTATTTCTGCAAGTAGAAGATCTCACATCTGCTGCATCAGGAGAACAAATCACACGTGAGATAAAGGGAATGTTTTTTAGTTTCTTTTTCATTGCAGACTTCATCCATTCCTTATCTTAACCGTTTGTGCTCATAGGGGCTGGAGCCTATCCAGCTTCATTGCAGACTTATTATTATTATTAAAAATAATAGCAAAGGCTTCAAGAATACTTTAAATAAGCATTGAAGATCTTTTTTCCCAGTGTCGTTTCTCAATATTTAGAGTTTCATTTAAATAAAACTACATTTCAAACAAAACTGGATAAAGTAAACAGTGAATGTGCCATTCAAGGTCTTGACTTAAATCTGATACATGATACTATGTGTGAAGCTGTGTGTCTGTTTTAATGGATAATGAACCCCATTTATCTTACATCTTATTCAATTAAAGGTTAATTGCAATTTTATCTCTAACCCCCCACACACGCACACACACCCCAAAATTTCTACAGCTCACACAGCGACCTGTGAATGTTAAGACTGAAATTACTGAAACACTTTTCTTATTTTATTTTACTTCTAGATTTAATCTTTTTTTGTGTGATACATTATTATGCATTCTGACAGCATCCAGCTACTGCTACCAATATTTATCTTCTTCTTCAGTGTTGTTCCCTCATTCAATAGTCAGTTTATCACAGGCATGACAGGTTTAGATGCATTTACTGATGATTGTTCTTACCTTGTGTTAGGAGAATCTGCAGAGCTGCCAACCAGATCACTTTGTAGAAAGCCATGACTGAAAGTAAGCATCACTCTGACCTGCACCTGCACAAGTAACATTGTTCTCCCGCCCCTTTATGCCTCCGTCAAATTTAAACACACCTCTCTCTGCCTCTCATTACCTGTCCAATAACACACCCAACACCTCACTGCAAGACAATTGCTTCACTCCATCTGTCATGTCAGTGTCTCCTCAACCCAGACATAAACAAAACTAACATTTATTCAAATGCTGTACTTTACTTGCACTATCTCACAATTGATTCTACTGCAGCTACATCTCAGAAAGAAATGTTTTGACACCTGTAACTACAAAAAAACATGACAAACTCAAAATACCATACATTGTTCCATTGTTACCTTATGAGCCCTTCCAGAAAACCAGTCAAGTTGGGGCCTGTTGTCATGTGTCAGATGTCAGTTCCGCCAGAAACATTTGCAAACAATTTTAGCTTACCCCAACTCATAAGTATAAATTTGGTATATATAAAACATACCATCATTACACATGGTTTTCTAATGATCAGTTCTCCTTTTAAATGAATACATTAGCATTATCAAACATAACATGCTATTAGAAGACAGTACCAATGTTTGCAGAGTTTAGGCCTCTGTGTGTTTATGTCAATATTCCTTTAAAAAACAGTTGTTTTCAGCTACAATAGTCATTTACAATATGAACAATTCTGATCAATGTGATGTTATGAAATCTGATTTTCTTTCACAAACATGATCATTTCTATGTGTGTCCAAACCTTTGACTGGTAGTGTATATGTGGAACACCATATACTGTATGTATACACAGGCATGAAAAAGTTTGGAAATACAAAAACACAGAAAACATGTTCCTCATTCATCTATAACAATTTAATCAGCCGTTAAACCTTAAAAAAATTATAGGAAAACAATTGAACATTTTGCAATTACTTCAAATTTAAGTGTGGATGGTCTTAAATTGATTATGCTCGCAATTCAATGTGTTAAATGAAGGTAATGTCCAGTAAATCAGTAGTTTAAGTTCAAATTTGGATCTTTTTAAGGGGTCATTTTCAGTGTAAGTTAGAAATAAAAAATAACTACAAAAACAGCTATTCTGAGAAAGTTGTCAGACTATATTATGATATTATGAGATATCTTTAAAAGGTGAATTTCTCAGATGACTCACTGCTTCTAAATTGATTACATACATATACTCACTGGTCACTTCATTAATTAGATCTGTACAATCTACTAATGAGTTCAAGTTTGATGATGTGTTTGAATCCAAGTGAAGAACATACAGTACAGAGCTTATATAAAGAGATGATAGATGCCTGCCCAACAACATCAGTGTTATATGGAGGTGATAATGTGATCTTGGGATGCTTTGGCAATGGGAGAGTGGTTGGCCATCCTGTGCAAGGCCTCTTCAATCAGCATGGACACACAATACTGAAGAGACATGCCGTTCCCTCGTGGCAATCACTGATTAGGGATTTTCTTTCATTTCCTGACACCAAGCTTTCTTCTTGGTTGTGTAAGAATTATTTGGAGAAGGAAGTAGTTGCTGAAAGACTCTCTGTGATGGCTTGGCCAGGTCAATCACCAGATCTGAACCCTAGACAGACATTTGGGAAGTGCTGGAGAGGGTGTGGGAGAAAATCACACCTGAATATCTGCAAAAACTGATGAGTAGAATGACAGTTATTGACATGATGCAAATGGCTTTACTAGTTAGTTACTTTAAACATGCAAATCTGATTTGATCATTATTCTGTGCTCAAATATGCTTAAAAATTATTTTCTTGAAATGTGTGTGTACCATTTGCTGTTTGTTACATGTACATATACATACATTGTAATGCAATTTAATGCATCAGTATGGGATCAGGGATGATGATGACAAGCAGGGATGTGGTTCTTTAGCCACCCCTGGTATACAGAAACATCTGTATGAGCTAGACCCCAGAAGATCTAATAGCAATAACATCTGATATCTCTGTCCAGAAGAGCACAATCCTGGAAACAGCTCCCTGGCCGAGAGATAAAAAGACCACCCAATTTTGTTATACATATTACTATACTTTTTACTACTGTTAAATTTAAGACTGTTTTCTATAAGGTATAAACCGCAAGAGTACAAGTACGGATTCTTAGAGAGTATTGCCTTAGTGACAAGCTGTAACCTTAATAATATACTTTCCCCATAAATGTGGTTTAGTGGCATCAATCAACAGATAAAACTGTCTTTGTCAGTTTTATCTGCTGGTTTATTTTAGAACAAGTGCAACCAGAAAAATGAGAGCAAAATGTCACAGCTCACTTATCTAATCCCTGTTCATCCATCAAAAGTACTATATGTCAGGTGAACCTGTGACCCAGATTGTAAAATATACCAAACTGAATCACAGGCAGACTTCAAAAAACAATCAAAATTAACAATTCACTGACCAATAGTAGGAATACCAACACAATAATGTAAAATACACCTTTATAAGCCCCACAACATTATATACAGCACTCTGAAGCTGATAAACATTATCAGTTTCAATAGCATACTGGTTCTGCAACAAAACATTCCCCTGTGAAAGATGTTATATATTTGACATTATAACATCCGTGCTTTACTTTATTTTACTTTACTTGGCAGACGCTTTTATCCAAAGCGACTTACAAGGAGAAGACACAAGCAATTACCATTCTGTTTCTGTAAATTCTGACTTACTACAAACTAAGAGCCTTGGTAAGGCCTAACTCGTCAAGATAAAGAACATAGGAATTGTAAAGTGCTAGACAATTTTCGTGAATGTGTGTGTGTGTGTGTGTGTGTGTGTGTGAACAAGTGAGTTTTCAAATGTTTTTTAAAGGTGGTGATAGTCTCAGCTAGTCGTATGGGGCAGATCAAGTCATTCAACCAGCCGGGGACAACAAAGGAGAATAGATTCGATTGAGATCGGAGACCCCATGAAGAAGGAATTTTTAATCTCATTTCATTTGCAGATCTGAGAGGCCATGCAGGAGTGTAGCTTAATAATAGCGTGTTGATATAAGAGGGTGCAGTTCCATTTACAGCCCTGTAGGCAAGCATCAAGGATTTAAACTCAATACGAGCAGCAACTGGGAGCCAGTGGAGAGAGGTGAGAAGAGGTGTGACATGGGTGTATTTCGGCTGATTTAAAATGAGGCGGGCTGCCGCATTTCGGACCATCTGGAGGGGTTTGGTGGTGACTGCAGAAGCTCCAGCCAGTAGAGAGTTGCAATAGTTGAGTTTAGAGATGACCATTGCCTGAACGAGGAGCTGTGCAGCCTGAAAGAAAAGGCCTAATCTTACGAATGTTCTAGAGAGTGAACCTGCAGGACCTGGAGATCACAGCTACATGATCGTTGAGACTCTGTTTGTCATCTATCCAAACCCCAAGACTTTTTGCAGACTCCGCAGGTGTTAGCAGTAGCGAGCCAGTTTGACTTGAGATGTTTTTCTGAGGGAAGTTGTTACCTAGAAAGATCAGGATCAAGTACAGTTGGAGGTGTCGCTGAGAAATCCATGCCGATATGTCGAAGAGACAGGCCAAAATTTTTGTTAAAATGTGGTGGTATCCTCTGGTGGGAAAGACAGATAGAGCTGAGTGTCGTCAGCATAAGAGTGAAAGGAAAAGCCATGGGATTGGATGATGTTACCAAGTGAGCGAGTGTATAGTAAGAAAAGAAAGGGGCCAAGGACAGAGCCTTGTGGAACCCCTGTGGTTACCTTAGAGAGTGTGGAGAGTGTAGATATCTCACCTACCCCATGATACCTGGAAAGACCTGTCTTGAAGATAGGAGGTGAAGCAATTTAGTACAGTTCCTGTAATTAATAAATCTGACAGTATCATGAGAAGAATTTGGTGATTAACCATGTCAAAGGCAGTAAATAGATCTAGTAGGATGAGTACAGATCATCTGCAAGCAGCTCTTGCAGCATGAAGGTCATCCACCATTGCCAGGAGGGAGGTTTCAGTCAAATATCTTTTCCTGAAACCAGATCAAACCAGGTCTAGTAGATCATGCTCATTCAGAAATGATGAAAGTTGTGCCAGGATGGCTCTTTCCAGACTTTTTTGAAAGAAATGGAAGGTTGGAGACTGGGTGGTAGCTGTCCAGTAGGGAAGGGTTTAGTGTGGGTTTTTTGAGCAAGGGATCAATGAAAGCCTGTTTGAATGCAGTTTGAAATGTTCCTGTTGTGAGGGAACAATTTAGGACGTGTGTCAGAGCAGATGTTATGGCAGGTTGTATGGACTAAAGGAGGCATCTGCAGCATTTTATTTTTCAGGTGGAGGTAGTTTTAATTTTAATCACCATTCCCATTTGTGCTTTTCTACTATAGGGAATGTGAGATGATTAACAAGAGAGAGAAGAAAAATAAACTAAGTTCTGATATGCAATTTCTGTTCCAATTTTTGTCCTTTCTCTTATCTTGACTTTCTTGTGAATATACTGATGTGTATTCATGTTTTATTTTTTATTTATAATTACTGCAATGCACATAGGCTGTTTTTTTTTTCATTTGAAGCAGCCATTAAACAGGCATCTGATCAGGCATCTCATTGTTACTTATTTTATAAGTAAGTATACTTACTGTGCTGCACGTGTTATAATGACTAAGGGGATTTTGAGAGCAACTTCTGCCAGTCTACAATGTGTTTTTTCTGGCAATGTAAGTGATGTTCTGAAATATGAAGGTAAACTGGATCTGCAGGTTGTAAACATTCAAACATGCCATGCTCAACAAGGAAGTTTGCTTTACAGGATTTAAAAACAGATTAGACTGCAGGTATGCAGAAGTGCAAAGACAGCACTGGGAAATTACATGAAGCAAAAAAGAAAAAAATGCAGAACTAGATAAACCAGTGAGATCATTTACCAGCCATCGTCCACCATACCTTTATTCTCCAAAGACCTCCCCTCAAAGGTTATTAAGGGTATTTAAGGGTAATTTGACAAAAGGCAAATAAACTACAATGACACTAAAATACAAAAAGAAAACAATATCAAAATCACACAAAACCAGACAAAAGCATCTCTCATCTACCATCAGGTCTAATAACATAAGAATGTATACTGTATTTAGAAATGAACAGGACAATCGATAAATTAAAACAACACTTAATATACCAATTTCATTGTATTAATTTACAAAATTTACATATGAGATACATGAAGGAATTAATGAATTAATAGTTATTCAGTGATTCCATCCCATTCAGCAGGTTAAAAAAATATGTTCCCTTTGCACACATCATTGAAACGTCCTTCCAAAAATCACAAATGACTTGCAAGAAAATGAAAAACAATGACCAAACATTTATTTAACTTTATAATTCTTAATAATATAATATGTAAGTATAATTTAGCTTGAAAATCTTCTTAAACTTATTAACCAGTTATCTAAATAACAACATAATTTGTCTGTACAGTTTACAATATGTTATTTATCACTTGTGACTAATTAGTCATTCATTCCTAATGACAACTGATTGCTCAACGTTCTAACCAAACTACTATCTGCTGTCAAACCATGTTTTTCAGTTAAGTCATTTTCAAAGTTTATAGAGCCATGATGTGACGGACCAGAGACTGTGGTCAGTGCTTTTGTCCAGGTTCATGCTTGCTGGTTGTGTGCAGTGTGTTTGGGAAGTTTCTCTTGATTAAAGTTCAGACTAAATCCCAATGAACTGACTCTCACAATGATAATCAATGACTAACAAATGTTTTTTAGCTCAGGCATGTAGGCCCCTCCAAACAGTAGTAGACCAGCAAGGCTAATTAATTTGTGTCGTAACAATGTCCTACAGGCCTGCTGCCTGCTCAGGAATAAAGTGGTCAAACTGCATCTACTTTCCAGTTGTAAGTTAGAAAATGAACTAGTGAAACCAGAAAAATGTGCCAAAAGCTCAACGTGTCTCAGGTGAACATTAAAAAAAAAAAAAAACTTTATTGAGCTCTAACAAGACTCAGAATAAGTCAACGTGAATCACAGAAAAAAGTAACACAGAAGAAACTAAAAGTTTTGTTGTTTTACAATGTTGAATCAAACATTTAGTGTGACTTTTTATACACCAACACTAACAACACCACAGTGTAAAATGCACCTTTGCAAGTCATTTAGTATTATGCTACTTTAGGTGAAGCTAGTTTTAACAATTTTATTTACTGTTACCAAGTTTAATCTGGTGTTTCTATACCGGAGGAGCTGTGAGATTATTAATGGAAGAGTAAAGAAGAAGAAACTGAGTTCGAGGATGCAATTTCAGTTTCAGTGGTCTTTTCTATAATATTTCCTTTCTTGATGTATATTCACATATTTTGTGTTTTTAATTATTTCAGAACATTTTTTTTGACTTCAACTTTAAAGTTTGTCAGTACACATTGACTGTTTTTTTCATTTGAAGATGTGCAACCAAAAGTTACATAATCATGATTTATCTTTATAAGTAGGTACACTTACTGCACTCAACATATTAAACTTTAACAGCAAAGAGGACTTTGAGAGTGATTGCTGTTTTTCTACAATGTGGTTTTTACGGGAACCTATGTAAAAACTGGATCTGCAGGTTACAAACATTAAAACATGTCAAGTTCAACGAGGTTTGCTTCATTAGCTTTAAAACACAGATTAAGATAATTTTAATATAATAACAATACCAAAATCATTATATTAATAAATACTTTTTAACAACTCTCATCTACAATAAACTTTTTTTAACTATAACTTTCTTGTTACTTGTGACTAATTACTCATTGATTCCCACAATTGTTTGCTCAACATTCTAATGAAACTTGTAATCACCTGTCGAACTGGCTTTTCAGGGAAGCAATTCCTAAAATTTATAGGCATGACATGATAAGTGAATGATCAGCGTTTTTGTCCTGGATCATGTTTGCAGTGTTGTGTGCGGAGCAACATGTGTGCAGTTTGTTAGTCCACAAGATCATCAAGTTTCAAACTGTGGAGATTTCTATACAGGTCACAGTTAAAACACGAGCAGGCTCATTCAAAAGTTGAATCAAGTTGAAAATTTAGTGAAGCATCCATTTATTTAATTGGGCCTATAAATATGGAAAATGTTTTCAATCATTTAGGCAGTTTCACTTGACAAAATCTTCTGGCTTTATCCCAGTAAACTCAAGATGATCGCATAATGTAGGCGTCTTGTATGAAACAGTCTGGACACTAAAATGTTAAAATAATAATAATAATCTGTGAACTTGAATCATGTGCCAAGTTTTAACAGGAGTAGTAGCTAAAATAAATAAGCCTCAGCTCAGCCAACTGCTGCTTAAAGGAAATCCCGTCAGTAAAAGTTTGTATACAGGAGTCAGATCACTAAAAATAAAATGTCTGGTTTCCCAAAAGAATGAAATGAAAGTCAGAGTCTGCAGACTGCAGTTTTTTACACTTTAATTTGAAAACCAGCACATGCACAATACAAAACAACTGATAAATAACACATCAGTAAAAGTTCAGTATCGATACAAACGTCTTAAATACAACTGCAGAGATGTGTGGCCTCATTTAGAAAAGTGGATTTAACATGATCACTATCTTGTTTTTCTTCCCCATGACGTTTGAAGACATGACTGATAAGACCAGATTTATCAGCTGTGACTGTGAATGAGTCAGCTCACCTATAATCCATACTTACTGTAGTCATTACATAAATCCTTTATTTCCTCTTGGAACTGCAATTCCTTTTACACCCTTGCTTACTGTAAGCATATCCAAAACGTTGCTGCAGGTTTTTAACTTGATGAAATCAGGTCATATCACTCCCATTCTTAGATCTCCAAGTTTGTTTTGTGATTTTCTGTTCATATGTTAATCCTTTATGAGCCGCAACAGATGCTGAGACGCCTAGTTAGGGGTCTCCTCACTCTCTTCTCTCCCAACTTTTCAGGTTTGGAACTCCTGGTCTCTTACATTTTGACTTTGTGTTCCAGTTTTGTTCCTATTCTTTATGCTTTCAATGGTTTTGTTTTTATACTGACTGTTGTACATTGAGACTTACTGTAACCTAATTTAATACTTTGACTGTAGTCGACTGTTATTCTCTTGTTTTGAATCTTAAGCACTTTGTAAAACTGTTTAGAAAAGTTCTGTATAAATAAAGTAATTATTGTAGTGTAACACTTTACTCACTAACTTGATTGTTAAAATTCACAAGAGTCTCAAAATAGTGAAAGCAGCAGAAGCTGTACAGCAACAGTTTAGGTGGAAACTCTTCACTTTTGTTTTCACTTCAAACCTGGAGACCAGCCCATTCTGCCAAAGGTGAGAACATATTTATTCTAATGATGGTGTAGTGTAGTGATGTGTAAATGTTTAATTTGCATCTGGACATATGTAACAGCTTTACTTTATTCAAGCAGGCTAAGCTATTCAGGAAAAACACATTCCTATGGACTCTGAAATTTATCTTGACTGTTTCCACTAATGTTGCTGGTAAGTAAATTATTATCATAATCAATGACAAAAGTGTACTTTTTAAAGATGGGAATAGATTTTTTTTGTAGATGAGGCGAAGAAGAAGACAGCATGGATGGATGCTAAGGAATAAATGACAGGAACAAAAGCAAACACAAAAAGTAGTAGTCCCATATTTCTACACACTGAATCAAGGATCAAAAGTACCACAGTTTTATAAAAATGGGAACATGTGGGCTGGGACAGTATGGACAGGTTTACACACACTGTTCTTTGTTTTTCCTTGCAGGATGATTTAGTAGGGACGACCCCGTCGCTCCTGTCTGCGGTCACCCCTAAAATAATACAATAAATCTTCATCAACAGTTTCCAGCCAACATATATGAAAAATGTTTTTTACTAATTAAATGCAGATGTTCAGAACAAACAGTTGGATTCAATGTATTCAAGTGCTGACTAGTCACATCTTTCAACAAAATATTCAAATCTTCAGCATCCCACTCCTCTCACATCCCACCCTCCCGCTCCAAAAAAGAAAAAAGGATCTGCATGCATTTTAGTTTTAGCTTAAACCACAGCCTGAGAAAAATAAAGAACAATTGATTTTTGCAAGCATTTGGCATTCTTAAGGCTCAGGGTGTGAGTGGTACAGGAATGAAATTGAAGCAGGACATAGGACAACACGCTCTCCAAAATCCACTCGTCTCCCACTCACATATGTTCATTCACATGCTCCGTTTATGACTGTTGTTGTGCTGTTTTATTCCAAAACTCATACATTAAAATATATACTACTAAATATTTATACATTATACATTGATTATTTAAATGATCTTGAAAAAAAAAAAAACAGCTAAAGTTTTCATACTGACTTAAAATTTGCTCACTTTATTGTGTAAATACTAAAATTACTTTTTACACAAAATAAGCAACAATAAAGAAAATGTGTTTAGAACCTTTGGAAATGTATTTACTGTCACAAGTAATGAAGTACATTACAAAGTAAGGTTTGCGATAAGTGAAGCAGTCTTTCTAAAGCCAATGTCTGTACCGTCTGCATTTGTTTCAAACCTTAAAATCAAGTTTTAACCGGAATCTGTTTTAGTGCATCTCACCTTGCATCCATCTTTCCAGGTCCGTATCCTCCCCGGTCTCCACCTCGGCCCCCTCTGAAGCCCCCACGGTCACCACCTCTGCCCCTAAAGCCACCCCGATCAAACCCCCCTCTGCGCTCTACTCCATAACCACCTGAAAACAGAACAAGTAATTTGGTGCTGACAGAATTTTTGACCTTGTAAAAGCTTTTCAACAGAAACATGTCTTTGCAGAAACTGGTCCTGATACTCTAGATAGGCCAAAAAACGTAAACTGATTTTGTATTTCTAGAGCACAGATAGTTCCTATAAAAATAATATCTTGACAAAAAACAATATATCTGCAACACAAGGCAACACTAGTAGGTAAATAAATAAATATGTTTATTATAATGTGAGTGAATTAACACATTAATAAAAATTTACTAATATCTCCTTCCAAAAACAGCCGTTTCATGTAATGTTTATATTATTATTTAAAAACTGCATGTGACTGACCTCTTTCCACTGGGGGCATTCCACTGGCATCCGCGGGTTTAGGAGCCTTGCACTGGTTACACTCATTACGCCATGAGAAGTTCAGATTACCGCAGTTGCTAAAGAGAGATTTGAAGAAAGGACATTAATCAATGAATAGCTACATGTTAATAGGAACACTGTGTAAATAGTGAACTGTGCCTGAAAGAGTTAGCAGCAGACAAAAAAGGTTTGATTTTAGATATGTCCTCAGCTGACAAAAGTACAACTGAGTAACAAGTTTCTCTCTAAAGGTCAGATTCTAATCATAAAGTACATATGAAGATGGCTTTGAATCTGTAGGAAGGCTTACAATTAAGTTTGACTGCCAGGCTGGATTGGTTAAATGTAATTATTTCAGTCCTATCCTCATTAAGCCAGAATACATCAGACACATTGTATCTTCCTCATAATCTTTTAGGGCACCAAAACTACAAGAAAAAGAAAAGAAAGAAAGACTGAATTGAAAAATTCAAAGCTTCTCTTCTTCTTGCCCAGGTACAGGTATGGTCGCTTGAAAGTTTTGAGTCAGATTATTCTTTTTTGTCTTGACATGCAAATGTTGCACAATTAGCTGGAAAAGCATCTTAAAATTTTGATTTGCTCTATAGCTCTTCCAATACACGGAAGGAAACAACATCGGCATACAGTATCTATCTGAAATTTTGTAAACAATAAATCAACACTCATTTTACAATTACTTTGTAGGAAAAAAAAATGTGCAGAAAGTGATGCATGCAATCACCAAATCTTGACTCACGGGTTTGAACACTTCCAGTCTCCAGCTCTCTGCTGTCCTCCACCTCCTCCACCGCCACCATTGCCTCCTGGGAAACCTCCTCCACCTCGCCCCCCACCAAATCCTCCACGGCCCATAGGTCCTTCACAGAGCAAAACAACAACCTAAGCTTGTCAGTGTTACACGTGCTTGGTGATTCCTTCCCTGGAATGATCAAACACTTCCATCTATTAAAAAACTTTTGTATTGAAAGACATGTGACATCACACAGGATGATACTACATTGTGTTTTTATGCCTCTGCCAACCAGTGAAGTTCTAGGTTACATGCATGTCTGTCAACACTTGTATTCTAATGAATGTATGCATTAGTCCAAAGGAACGTTTGTGTAATTAAATTTTCTCCAGGCATCTGTGAGCCATAGAATTGATGAAAACGGGACAAACACGAGGTCAGAGTGATCTGGACCTTTGACCACAAAAATCTTATCAGTTTGGATGCTTTTAAAGAAATACCCTTAAGGTGATATTGTGTCCATAACAATAGGTTGGACGATGAACAAATGGAAGGACAGATGTAATCGTAATTCCTCTGGCCACAGCTATTGCTGATGTGGAGGCATAAACATATCAGTAAAAGAATATTTTTACCAGAGAATAGTAAGATTGGACTGAGATGGACAAACTAAAGCTAGGCTTTGGAATTTGATATTTCAGGTACTAAGAGTGTTTTGACCGCTTCTATTTTAAAGATTAAGAATTAAATTTTATGTCTTTTTTAGCTTTAGGCTGGTGATCCACAATTTCATGACAACTGGGCAAAATTAAATTGCTGAGAAAGATCATGTAATATGATCATTAATAACAGAACAACTTCGAAATTAACCTTGGTTTGTTCTCTGCCATGTCCAACGTCAACAACAAACTTTCATTTTATATCATATGAGGCAGTGCAGTACTTCTAAAGTTACAAAATGCTGACAGAAGTCAAACACCAAATTTACTGTACACAAAAAATAATTACAGGACTCTTACCTCCTCGTCCTCGACCTCCCCTCATGCCACCTCGGCCTCCAAAGTCAGCTCTGCGAGTGGCGAAAGACACTTTGATAGGATTTCCATTGAAGTCTTTACCTGGTGGTGAAAATTAGATATCAGAGTTCAAGAGGAGTTGGAGTGCCTTGGTAACTGAATAGTTACAGGGTATGTCATGTAACCATCGCGTCCCTGGTTCCTGTCCGGCTGGCAACTTTTGCTGCATGTCATACCACCCTCTCTAATCCTATGTTTCTTGTCTCCACAGTAACAATCAAAAAAAGGTTCAAAAGGAGTTAAGCTGAGACACAGGCTTTAAGTATGTGAAGCTGAAAATTAGAACAAGCACAGAATTTAAATAATAGCCACAATTATACACAAATTGATTCAACTGTAAAATATCTGCATTTCTCCTTTGAAGTACTAGTAAGCTGTAGTCAGCACGTCAATCATAATGAACTCCAATCAAAAACACCTAAACTTTTCAAACCACTCTTGCAACGTAGTCCACAACTCTTCCGTCATCTTGGTGCTCAGTATATTTGACTCACTCATAGTTTAACCTACCTGTTGCTGAATATAAAGCTGCCACCTGATTTCTCAACTACAACCTTGTTGAAATTATGTCAACATCCCACTTTTAAAATATCATCCAGGCTAAATTTGGCTGAACCCTGATGACTCAAACTTACCATCAAACCAGTCGATGGCAGCCTTAGCTGAAGGAGGGTCATCAAAAGAAACTGTGGCTTCCCCCTTCAGCTTTCCTGTCTCTCTGTCTGTGTACAGATTTATCATGGGCAGGCCTGTCTTCTTGTTGACCTAATAGAATCAACACAGAGAAAAAAACATGGACAAATCAAGAGATTAAATCTGTAATCAATCATTTTGCCACATCCTGTAGGTGCCATCTAAAAGTTGAATGAAATGAAATTAACTAAAAATTGTATTTGTATGCCCCCTTAAAGATAAAAAGGCCACAGGCTTAATAACATTATGATGATCTGTATGTAACAAACAACATAACAAAGCAACATGACAACATACCACACAATACTAAAAAAGCTCATGTGCTAAACCACCTCTTGTTTGAAGCCATTAATCAAACGTAATTGCATACATGCAGCTTGTTTTTTTTGTAACCAATTTGTAGTTAAAAAAAACAAAAACAAATCTTTTCTTCAGCTGCTTTTGTTTAGGTTGCTTACTGTAT
>JAUYWH010000026.1:4376813-4390877 GCA_034779795.1 Ctenopoma multispine
TATATATATATACACACGTTTATACAGTAAGCAACCTAAACAAAAGCAGTAATTAATGACTGAAGGCCTTAAACATGTAGCACTGGAGAGCTACCTTAATAATTCCAATCTGCTTAAAGAAATCAGCCACTGATTCAACAGTATAGTCATCTCCCAGGCCTTGCACAAAGATGGTGTTATTGTCCGAGTTATCCTGATCTTGCACTGTTGGGAGAGAAAAACAAATAGAGAGGTAATAAAAGTGGAAAGACGATTTGTGATGTGAAGCTAGAAACACAACTGTCATTTTGTCCATTAATGATGAACTGATTCTTTGGACATTTCTTTATACCTCAAAATAATGTTGCAAAACAACGGAATGGAAAAGAAAACACACACATACACACAGTTATAGGAAATCATCTAGAGTTATAAATATGTCCTGATAGGGGTCAGTCAAATCAAGAGATCATCAGGTATTCAGTCAATTTTAAGACAATCTAACTTTAACCCTAATCAAATAGATTTTGATATTTTATTGTAAAAATGGGAAGTTTGGGGCTGAGGTGTAGATAGAAGTGCTTGAGGTCAATGAAAGGTTCCTAAATATAATATCTATATCTACATTTTCTAATCAATTCATAAACCTTGTAAACTGCTGTTTGTTTGATGTTGAGAAGGGAAGCAATCTCTTTTGAGCAAGCAATATACTGTCCCATGACAATTCTTAAGGAAATGGGACTGAAGACTGATGTCTTTATCTTGTTGCTAGCAGGGTAAAAATGAAACAGTTCAAGACTTACTGAAGCCAGGTCCTCCATGCCCATGTCCTGGGTCTCTTGGTCCTGGAAATTAAAATAAAATCAGTTCTGGAAAAGAACATTTGCCGCATCACACACTAAAACCAAGCATACAAATAGTAAATTCTGTTCATGTACACCTTCCCAACAACACAGTACCAATATTAAGCCTCAGAGGACCCAGAGGACAATAAGCTTAGAGTGTAGAAAACAATACTGTCCACACTATTAAGAATATGCTTTCAGGTTGGGCCAGTTGCCTATGAACTCTAGGGTTAGTAGTTCAATTCCCAGTTCTTCCTGGCTACATGCCAAGGTGTCCTTGGACAAAAAAACAAAACAAAACCCCATAGTGGCACCAACATGTAGTTCGTTAAAAACAAAACAAAACGGAATGACTCTTGACACAGAGCCACTCCTGATGCTTAGAACAATCCATAACTCAATGCATTTGTGTTGATGCATCCTTTCATATGCTAAAAATCATTTTCTTTCAGATAAACCAAATCTGAACCAATTCTAACATTTTAAAACAGATTGCTATTTTGCAGAATGACCTTCACCTGTCATGGAATCCATGTAATTCATTACTATGTCTACATATTACACAGCTTAACAGAAAATTCTTAGAAATTGTCCACAACATATGTCTTGGGAGTGTAAACACAATGTTTGTCATTTTGAGAACTTGACAAATTTAAAAGCGTTTTGTGATTTATTCAGTTACACACACATTTTGCCCATCCCCAAAAACGTCCATCATATAAATTTTCAGGGATTAGTGGAAAGACTTATAAGTCTTTGGTGTAATTAGTTCTGTTACCTTTATTACCACATGCTGCATCACTGGCAGCTTCATTTACCAGAGCTTCTTGAACAAAAAAACATTTTAACCCTTATATGAACCACACAAATCTAGCACCGAGCTATATTATTTACTTACTTATTGCAGAATGTTGCACAATAAACTGATCAGCTGAAGTAATAATAATATCTATGGCAGACACTTTGGTGCTGTGAAAACCATTCTAATTGACATAACAAACTGGTCTAGCACTTGCTCTAGTCAGGACCACAGAGAACCTAGAGAGTACCATCAGACTGACATTCCCATTTACAGTAGATGCAGAACCAGAGCTAGTAGGATTATGTATCCTAGTGATATCCTTGTCCAGGTTCTACATTGACATAAAAACTAAAATCATCTGTGGGCAAAAATGGACTGCAGAGAAAGATTGCTGCATCACAGCAATATCATATCTGACCTGCCTAGCACTTTATCATCTTATTCGCATTACATTTTTTCCACTTTTATTATATTAATTATTCACTGGTACATTGTTTTTGTTTGAAAAGATGAAACCTCTAAGGCTTGAATCAGCATCCCTGGTACCGCTGCACAGATTTGTTTCCAACATTAAACCCCATAACAGTTGACTTAAATACTACCAACACGTCTCGAAGTATGTACAAATTCTACCTCATTCATCATTTTTACCTCATTCATAACAAATTTCTAAAATACAACCACCACCTTATGATTGTGCAAAAACATACCTGCTCATTATTGCACCAACATAAGGCAACATAAACTTTTCAACAGTAAACACAAACCTATACAATATAAACTTGTTCCATGTAAACCTAATAAGTGTTTATTTGGCTTACCCCAGTAGGAGTCGTGATCCAACATTACTACCATCTGGCCTATTGTTCCAAACTCCAGACACCACATTAATGAACAGTAGCCTACTCTTTGTACCATATCACACCTGTAAAATGGTACATTCAACAGGTGTGTAGTCAATAGTGTAATTTCTACCATTCAGCTATAGTCTTTAAAGGTACACAAATGAACCTTCCTTCTACAATTTAGCAATTATAATACTGAGCAATCGTATCAGTTTCATTTACCATAAGAATAAGTTATTTAATAATTTCACATGTGAAACACAGCCTGCATCATGTTCAAAAAGTCTTAATAACACAACCTTTTTGCCAGTTTGTATTTGTGAAGTTAAAAATCTAATTTCTCATTTCTTTCGTTTGACACTGTACCCATCACTCATTGTAGGTTTTATGACCCAAAAAACATAAAAAGAGCTCCGAATACCCATCCATCAGTTTCAAATACTCTCAAATTCCAACTGCAAAGGTGTGAGACAGAATTTAGCACTATGGCCATAGGGCTATGCATACCATTTCTTCTACCGAGTACTACTGCAGTACATCAGGCCTTTAACCATGTACACTAACAGTCAAAGGTTTGGACTCACATAGACATAAAGATGTTTTTGAATGAAAAGCATATTTTATGATCTGAAATTGATCAGAAATACAGTGTAAAATGTGTTAATATTGTAAATGACTATCGTACAGTACATTACTGCTGTCTTCTAGCATGATCATTAGAAACCCTCTAGTAATGATAACATAGCTGATTACGTGAATGTTTCTTATGAAAACACAGTATTTCCTGTGTGTGTCCAAACTTTTGCCTTTTAGTGTATGTAACACTAAATCTAGATGTTCTTACCTGTAAGGTCATGTCATGAAATTAAACCTATATACGTATCACACTATATTTTGTGACATATTGTAAAATAAAAAAAACTCAAGACAAGTCTCAAGACATTTTTCACATTCCCTGTCATGCTTTCCAGCTGTGGGAAACCTTTGTATGTTATACTAACATTTTCTCTACATGTTACAGTAAACTGTAAACTTGTGTTCTTTGTACATGGATTATTTCAAATACCACACCCTTAAATCACTATACTTTTTAACCACTTTATGCTATGAGTATAATGATCTGCCCACACATTAGCTTTCCTCTTCAAACTCCACAAACCTTTCTGCTCAAATATTTTTTGTCACTTACCACCAAACTTATTGAATCCTCCACGATCGCCCATTCTGATGAAGAGGAAGAGAAAAACGGCACACATTGAAGACTGGTGCTGACAGCGATTTCTCTCAATGGATCATTTTCATTCTTACAGTCTCTTTATCAAACCCACCCCTCTTCTTTTGGCACTTGTCCTACTGAACCCCTACTTAGTCTTGTTCTGAATCTGGTGAATTTACCTTAAGGACAATATGCCAGTTTAAGGAGCTTATTTGCCATTTTTACCCAAACATTCTATCAATTACTTCATCTTCTTGTTTGACTTCTATGCATCCATTTTATTGCATCATACATTTTGAATTTATGTAAACTAGCCAACCCAAAAAGTAACACCTTTGATTCCTGGATGGATATTGGGTATTTTTAGATCTCAGACAACCTTTACTCTTCACACAAATTGCAGTAAAGTCCAAACAATTGTTTTTTTTAGACTTTTCTCATTGTCTCCAAAATCATTAGTATTCTTAATCACTCTGTCCTCTCATTATAAGGAGAATCTTAACTGTCTGTTGATTTCCCCCATTTTGCAATTTCCCAATTGATGACCTAAGAGCAGAAAGTCAGCCTGGAGAGGTAAAACGCCTAGGAGAAGATTCAAAGATTGATTAAAGCAGAGTATGACAGTAAGGACTGGTTGGGAAGGGGTGGTAACAGGTGAGAAAGGCAGGTGATGATCATGTCTTGTGGCATATTAGTGTGAGAGTCAAGGCCAGTGTTTACTTGCAGTGGAAACACATTTTGTGCAGACAGAAGACACTTGTCAGAAGGAGAATATTTGTATTGGACAATGCACAGCAACTCATCATTCAGGTAAGCTAAGTTCTTAAACTAGGGCTGGGCGATAAAATTATAAATATCATTTTAATAAATAATTTTTTTCTCAGTAGAACATATCATGTTTTTATTTTTTGTCATTTTTTCCGTTATTCAATAGTGTTAGGAAGTAGGTATACAGGAAACATGGAAAATGAGAGGGGGTATGACCTGCAGCAAAGGTCCCCAGCTGGACTGAACTGGGGATGTTGCAGTTGTAGGGCATGCTCTAAAATCATTCAGCTACTAGTGCTGGGCGCTATACCTGTTCATACCGAAAACCAGTTTTTATTTTTGTTATGATATGGATTTTTCTTATACTGTAATACCGGTTTAAATAGCCTAAAGAATGTTCGGAGCATAGCACAGCAGGAAACTGTTTGAGGGGGGACCTTTCCTTTTTCATTGCTACACCGCTAAACACGCATTTAACAAGTACATGCATTAGCGCAGGTATTGAGCAGTGAAAATAAACAGAGAAGCTGTAGCAGACGATGAAGTTGAACATGGTGACACGGAAGGACTTTTGCTTGTCTGTTGTCTGGAGATTAGGGATGGGCATCGAAAACCAGTTCTTGTTGAGAACCGGTTCCCACTATTTCAGTTCCTTGGTATTGTTTGCCATTTTTGCAAACGATTCCCCTATCGATTCCAGTCGCCTCGAATGACGTCACCACGCACGTTGCGTAGTGTCATTTACCCAGCAGAAAACACGGCATCTAAGCGGCACAAACGCTCAGAAGTTTGGTTATACTTTACGAGAAAGGATGGCAACAGGGCAACTTGCAATACTTGCAAAGTAAATATTTCATCAAAGGGAGGAAACACTATGAATATGCAAAAGCATTTGCTCAACATGCGATTACCTTAAATGAATGACGTGTTTTTGATCCACTCCGGACTAGTGAATCTCAACCCAGCAGCAGTGGTAACGTTTGCACGTCCTCTCCCGTTAATACGGCAGGCAACTAATCAACTAACGTTGCATATTATGTTAGCGCGATTTGCCTTATTGTAAAACCTGCTATTACTGTGCATTGCATTTAGATGACCATGACGAGAGAGACAGACAGAGTCTGTCATTAAGATCGGCACCTTCCAATCCAAAATTTACCACTTTTTCTAGTCAGGCGTCACTTGTAGACGCATTTGCTAGCGCTTCTTTTAGGTTTACAGCATTGTTGACTTAATGACAAATTATCAGATTTTGTGCACTTCCCTTGACGCAGATATTTTAGTTTCTTTTCAGGTGGTTGATTTTTTTCAATATGAGCTGTCTTTCCTCAGATGAGAGCAGCTTGTGTGTTGTGTGTGTGTGTGTGTGTGTGTGTGTGTGTGTGTGTGTGTGTGTGTGTGTGTGTGTGCACGTAGGCCAGCTGACAGTCTTGGCTGGGCCCAGGACAACATAATCTTAGATGCCCCCCACCCCGAACCTCATGTATCACTTTCATTCTATCAGAGTCAGTCATTTTATATGGCCATAATGCAGGATTGCCGACGGGGCACCGAGCCCCTCCCACGTCATTATGACTGTATTTGGCTCGCTCTGTCGCTTCTCTCTATGCCTGAATCTGTCTGTCCGCTCCGGGGCAGGCAGACCTCCCTCATAAGTAAGTGGATTGTACTCCTCCTCTCTCTCTGTCACCTGAGCATTGTGCCTCAGCTGGTTCTCCTCCTCCACTGTCTCCAGCAGACTGCTTCTGGAGTCAGACCTCCCTCATCTCTGAAGAAGCTACCACACTTAGCTGTTTATGTCAGAGAGAACATGATGTGCCTTTATGTAGGAATTATACATGTTATGCTAGAGATGGACTGAAATTTAGGTAAAGTTAGAGGCTGTTAAACGCGTGCAGTTGCTCTAGAATGACGCGGCTCATCGCCACCTCCCCACTCCACTTGTTCAAGCCTCATCATCATCACCTGGTTTTAAATATTTTCTCATAAAATCCCTCAAACCTCTACTTTCCTCTTCTCTTCTCTTCTTCTCTTTTCTTTTCTGTTAGTGTAGGGCTGTTAACCCTAGACCTGTTCTATAGGAAAGCTGACGTAAAATGATGTTTGTCTGGCGCTCCTGTCTCAATCAGTGGAAAACATGATTAACACCAAGTCATGCATATGGGAAATTTACAGAAACTGAATGGTAATTGCTTGTGTCTTCTCCTTGTAAGTCGCTTTGGATAAAAGCGTCTGCCAAGTAAAGTAAAGTAAAAAAAAAAACAATACAGTTGAATACCGCAAACCCATCATAATTTTGAAAAATACAGCAATATAGAATTTTGGCCATACCACCCAGCTCTATCGGCTACCAAGGTGCTCCATTCCATCATGTTCTGACAGACAACGCAAAAATTATGACAATGAAAGCCACGCCAAGCCAGTCTTGTGGCTGTAATAGAGTCAATCTAGATTGACTTAGATAGACACACAGAACAATGCGTAGGTGCATCAGCTGACGCCAGTACACATACTAATGTTTTTGGTACTGCAGTCATGCAGCAGAAAATGACAACAGAAAATGTTCATGAAAACTGAAGCAACTGAAGAAGAGACCCCTACAAATACAACAAGGCTGAAACGTTGAGGAGGTTGTTGAAAAGAAAGCTAATAGCTTTGGGTATTTAAAGTTCAACAGAGAAATGTGGCATGTACATGTTCAAACTGTGTCAAGAGCATGTTCCCAAAGTGACAGGTAATACTACTAATCTTTTTCAACCATATAAAGCAGCGCTTACCTTTAGAGCATGTATAATGCAAGACACTACAGTCCCAGACTCAAGTAAGTGCTGGTGTTGGATTTAAGCAGCTGATTTAACCTTTGGATATCATAACACTGAGTACTAGTAGAGAAAAAAGTAGCCTTTAAGCTTGACAGAAATAGTAATTTGATTTGTATGGTGATATACCCCGTATGTATAAAAAATGTTTACAGTGATGCTTTTTTTGTTCAATATCGCCCAGCCCTACTTCTGCCTTAAGATAAAAATCTGTTGTGTTGTTGAGTTTCGATTTGAAGCAAATTAGTTTTTAAAGTTTTTAAAGTTATGCCTCCGCCTTTAGTATACACTTAAACATTCTCTCTAATTGTGCTTTGTGTATATACCATATAGCACACACACTTTTATTTAATTCATTATATAAAGATATCATGTTTGATATAAAAATAATAAACAGGGGCACGGTAAGACAAAAACACCAATTCTATGTGTTCATTCTCAGATCAATCAACAAAAAAACTATAGAAGTTTTTATACTTTTCTATAGATAATGGTAAAAATGTATCATCATTTAAGAATTGCTTTTGTTGAACAACACAGAAAATTTGTTTATTATTGCTCATTGCTACCTGCCTAATTTAAAGATACTGTCGAGACCCAACTGGGATTGACTTCTATGTACTGTGATAGTGGGGAATGAAATCGATGGGTTCATGATGGATGGGGAAAACAAACAATGGAGTACATGAAATAATGTGCAACCTCTATGACAAAACAAAAACATCAACTTACCACAACAAACCAGTTTCTGCTTCATAGTTTCATTCATGCATGGATGAAATTCCTGCTGTAAAATATTTGTTTTATGATCCCCCTCTGTTCTGTCCAGTATGTTTGTTGGATTTATACTGATTTGCTGCAAACCATAATGAATTTCTCTTAATTTGTATTTGTACATTTATATCCAACTTTCTTAAATTTGCACCGAAATGCATTTTGAAAAACACTGTCACATATCTAAATCGTTAACTTTCTCCCAGCAAAATAGGCAGATTATTAAAAATTAATTCAGTATCCTATTGTGCAGGAGTGTTGCTGTTTCTAATGTAGATTTCAGGCAGTGATAAGTTTAAATGTGACCATATTATTACTTCTGTAATACTGATTGATTGAATGAATGTTTTGTCCTTAGTTACTCTTCACTGCTGGCAGTGGAGAGTCTGCTATACAGGTTTTTGTGTTTGCAATGGCGTAAAAAAGCAATAAACTGGACAAAGACTTTGTACCCTACATCAACATGATAAACATTAGGATTATTTGTTGTATTTCAGATTAAAGACGGTTATTTTTTTCTTTTTTGTAACACCTTTACAGTATCTGGTTCACGTTACACAGAGAAAACCTGTTTATGGCATCTCCTCGCATGAGGGAGTCATCATGTTTCATAAGACTGTAACAGACAAAACATTTTTATCTTTTCAATATCCTATAATTTTTTTATGATTGCTATAGTACCAATGTGTTTTGAACATATGCAGTAGCTTCAGAAAGTATTCAGACCCTTTCACTTTTTGCACACTTTGTTATACACTAAATCACTAAAATCTCCAGCACAGCAATCCCAATTGCAAAATGGAAGGATTCTGACAAAGAAGGGCTTTCGTCAGGGTCACACTAACATCTTTGGTTCTTCGCAGTGTTGGGAGATTCTTCCAAAGGATGACCACCTCAGCTCCACTTGTCAAACCTTTAGATAACAGTGGCTAGACAAATGCCACAATGAGTAAAAGACTGAGAACGTTTTAAAAAAAGATTAAATGGTCTGGTGAGACAAAAACACTGTTCTATACCCGTTTAGTACCATCCTCACAGTGAAGCATGGTAGTGGCTGTGGGGGGCTTCTCAGAAGCAGGGAGAGGCCAACGTTTGGAAGCCAGGAAGGATTAATGCAATAAAATACATAATGGTCCTTAAAGAAAACAGCTCTGGAGCACACAAGACCTGAAACCAAGGACGACCAAGACAAAGCTGGAGTGGCTTCAAACCTGAGTGGCCCAAAGAAAGACCAGCACCGTCACCTCAATGACCCAGGTTTATATGCATGGGTGGGTCTTTACATTCCTGTGTTCATGTGCATGTTCTCTCTTTGTCTGTGTGGGTTTTTTCCCTGGCTACTCCAGCTAAACTGGTTACTCTAAATTGCTCGTAAATATGAATATTTGTCTGTGTCTCTGTTGGCCCTGTGATAGACTGGGGATTCTGTGAAGGGATCAGAATACTTTATGAAGCCACTGTACAATGTATTTCTGTGAGCCATGGGTATTTTACAATAATCACTATCAACCAGCTTTCACTGATATATTGTGACAAAGATGATGATTGATTATTGATGCTTAATTGAAATTTTAACTGACTTACTAGAGTTACTAGGACCAATGAAGCACTGGTCATTACATCAACATCAATTTTCATTTTTTACACATAATTTAAACCATATTGCTGTGCTGTTGAGAATCATACCAGTGCTTCAATAAGCAAGAGTTCATACATCGAACTTTATATTCTAGCACCTTTTACATTTAACATTCAAGTCGGGTTTACAGCATTAATACACTGCCTTGTTGTTATGTTTAAAAGGTACCAAACCAGTGTGGGGGGTCGATGCCAACCCTCCTTTAAACCGGCTCAAGAGGTAATCAACATTTGTGTAAAAGACCTGTGACGGCATCGGGTGTTGGGGGAAGGAGTGTGAATTGCTGGTGATGTTTTTGTGAAACCAGCTACTGGGGTTGTTTCTTCTGGGAGATTCTCCCACACACACTGGAGGAGAAACAGCATTTATGACATGATTCAAACTCAAATAGAGTTTTCATACACCATGTTCAGTATGCTAATGATTACAGTCGCATTCTGCTTTGTTTGAGCAACGTGAAAGCAAGTGGTTGAAGAAAGACAGCAGAAGAAGGTGGTTAGTGACCAACGTTTTCTAGTCACATAACCCAACCAGTCATGTATTATTCTGCTTAACTAGATCCCTGTCTTACTCCTACTCCAAATGTATCCAGTAATTTCTTCCTACACAAGACCTGTATGTCCTAATGGTCCAAGTCTCCATTTCTCCAGTTTTTCATCACCCACAAGTTGCTGCAGGAAACTGAATCTGTGACCATAATCCTTTATACTCATGCTGTACTTGACCTGCACCAACTGTGGTTAAGTCCAAATCATCTGCTAAGTGTGCAAAACTAGCAAAAGCACATTATGTTTCATTTGAAAGCGATGTACTATATATCCGTCATGTGTATTATAAGATGCATCGGACATTAGGTTAAACATCACGCCACTAATACCTGGGTGCCAATACCTGTGTAAAATTAACACTGGAGCACCTTTAGAGAAGTTTCTTTAGCTTCAGTTTAAAAAGGCAAAAATGTCTTGAAAAAGGTGCCACCGTCTCACAAATAAGGCAGGATTTCTATATAAAAAGGGGTTCTGTGTATATCAGCACTCTTCTCAATAAGCACACTCTATATGTCCCTTTTGCTGTTATGGGTGGGTGTGGAACAATCACCACATTATATAAGAGAATTCATACAATCAAAATTCAGTCAAAGTTTTAAGCATGATGAGCAAACTATTATACAATCTCCTCACATATTTTGTCTTGCTCTCTTTTGTTTTTATCTTTCTAGACAGTTCCACCAACTGTTACCAATGGAAATATCGACATGGATCACTCAGATTCTGTGTACCTTCATAAGTCCAGGAGACATACATAGTCCAGACAAGACACTATACTTAAGACAGTTGATGATATTCAACCACTTACCCCATGCCTCCTCTTCCTCTTGGCCCACCTCGGCCCCCTCGGTCAAAACCACGATCATATCCACTGCCACGACCTCCAAATCCACCCCCACGCCCCCTGCCACCGTGGCTATCCTGACCTCCATAACCTCCATCAGCATCATCGTAACCCCCTCCTCCAGTCAGCGGTGGGCTTTCATCTCCATATCCTTAGAGAAAGTTAAGACAAACAGACTTTTAACTAGTGCTGGGTATTGGTTCATATTTCAAGAATCAATTTCAAAGCAGGCACTAGGCTAACGTTACCAATAGTGTCTGACGCAGTTGTTTTGACATAGCTCGCATGCGTGAACCGTGGCTGGTGTTAAAGTTCACTGGGGGAAAGTGTATTAGCCCTTTAACACCTAAGCCTCATAATGCACATCTGGACTATTTTAGCAGTAAAAAGGGAAGAAAATGTTAAAGGATCAAATCTATATTTAGGAATTATTATGAGAATCGATTTAGAATCAGAGAATCGATTTTATCAATCAGCACTTGTTTTATTAAAGTTATCAGTACACAGTTAACATCATGTAACTCTTTTGAGGTCTGTGGATTGTTATTAACTACATCATGTACAAATTTGTCTCTACTGATATTAAATAGAAATGTAATATAAATACATTCCTTACCTCCACCCTGACTGTACTGGCTCTGCTGACTATAGCTCTGCGGAGGAGAGTTGTAGCTTGTAGGCTGGTTATAGTGACCTCCTCCATGTTGAGATGGTTGTTGGTGGCACCCGCTGCCCCCATAGCCACCAGTCTGACCGCCACTGCTCCCATAACCACCTCCACTCTGTACACCACTGGATGGCTGATTGTACCCAGGGGACTGTGAGTTACCTTCATAGCTATTAAAGAAGAGTGGAGAAGAGATTATTTAAAAAACTAGGATACACTTGAGAAAAACATAGCTGCCGTTGCTAATTAACTTGTGTTTTAGTGGTGTCTTACCCTGCAGATGATGAAGAAGAAGACTGCTGCTGGCTGTAACCAGAGAAGGATGACTGCTGGTTGTAGGTCATGTTAGGTGACTGGTTGCTGCTGCTGTAGCCTCCAGAGCTATAGGACTGATTGGAATGATTATAACCACCCCCACCACCCTGGTTAGATGGTGGGGAACTATATCCTCCTGGGAGAATGGAGAATACCAAACATGCAAATTAATTAAACTACATAACAATTGGTGCCTGAAAATTTGTGGTTTCTTAAACATTACTGAGTCTGCTTCTACCTGACTGGGGTGGACCATAGCTGCCATATCCTCCCTGGTTGTAGGAGCTAGAGCTGCTGTCAGAGCTCTGGTTGTAGCCTCCATAACCCTGCTGGCTGTAGTTCTGGCCAGAGGACTGACCATAACCTTGGTTAGAACTTCCACCTCCACCACCACTGCCAACTCCACCATAGGACCCATAGCTACAGTAATTAAAAAACATAAGTAACAGAAACAGATAAACAAAGCCCCTAAAAATATTATTCACTGAAATTTAAAAGTTGAGAAATTCTTTTTTGAGTATTACATTACTTACCCCTGAGGAGGCGATTGAGAATACTCTATGGAATAAACAAAATTGATTGTTAATGAAAGATATTATAATACATACAACAAATTTAAAAACATACAGACACTGAAATACTGCTATGCTTGATTATCATCAACAAAGTAGAAACACGTGTTAATGATAACATGTACAAAGCAAGATTGTTATAGATTTTTTTTTATAGAAGTTTTTTTTTTTTTTTTTTAATAAGATCAGTTGTGGTGGAAACATTGGCCACATTAACAAAATATGTTACTTGTGTGTGGTCATGTGTTTCATATTTTTCGAGTACATCGTCATGGCCAGTGCCAAGACTTTGATGTGCCTTCTTGAGCTGTCTTTTAGGTGCTTTTGATTTTAGTCCAGGGTGATAATCAGATAGCATACTGTTGAGTTTGCATTCACTTCTACCCTACAATACTGTGATCCACAGTTTTTCCCCACAACCTTTTTTATGACAATTTATAAAACAAACATGTATTATCAGCAATTAATTAAGTGATAACTGAAACTGTGAAAATGATATGTATTTCTAGCCGTATTTCTAGCCGTATGTTTAACAGTTTTTAAAATGTTTTTTAAAACATTGTTAGTGGCCTAATCAATTTAAAACAAATGCTTGCATCAACTTAGAGTCGTTTTTAAATTAGAGACGTATGTACTCATCGTATGTCCATCACCTACCAATGACAGACAGAGAAGCGGCTCCGCCATCAGAAACTAGGTCAGTAACGTTAGCACCGTGACCTCACTAGCTAACAGCAATTAAGCTAACGTTAAATACAAACTACACATACAGCCGCTAGCGTCTTTTATAATATCAACACAGAAAGCTATTTTTCTTCAAGATGCACAAACGATAATGTGGAGGTTTCTACACACAGCTCGCGTCGACGCTAATTACCAATTGTTAGTTAACAGTTAGCATCTGTAATAAGTGACTAGTTTGCCTCAGTGTGTGTCGTCAGGGACATTAGCTAGTAACCGGTTGCTAAGCAGCGTCACATCTTGGTCAGTATATTTTCATTGCTAATGTTAGCTGTCGTTAGCTTCAAGCTTCACTGTCCTAACACACAAAGATCGTAATCCTATCTATGTTTCTTACCGTTAGACGCCATTTCGACGAAGGAAGAACAACCTTTCGCGGTAATCTCCAAAGTCTATTAAACGGCGTATCATTAACAGACTGGCTGAACCAAGGAGAGTGAAGATGGATGCACGAACACCGGTGTCCTGTCTGCTGTCCTCCCCTGCACTTCCCCCACAGGCCGCAGGAGGGCGTCATAGTGACTATTTTCTCCAGGGTGGCTTCACTTCTTGTGCTCTGGCTTTCTCCTTCTTCTTCTTCTTCTTCTTCTTCTTCGTTGGGGTTTAACGGCAGCTCGCATCCGTTCCGTTGCATTACTGCCATCTTCTGGATCACTGCTCCATCAACCTAGAAACCTTTAAAGCCTCATA
>JAUYWH010000026.1:4390977-4406833 GCA_034779795.1 Ctenopoma multispine
ATCGGGACTGGGTCAGAAATATTTCATATAGTAGCTCCTGATGATTTTTGGCTGTTCCCGTTTTAATACTTAAAAGTGCTGATAGTGAATCACTACAGATGAGTATTTTTACATCCCTTCCATCTTCAGCCCACCCTAATGCCAGTAATATTGCACACAGTTCCACTGAATAGACACTCAAATAGTCTGAGGTTCTTTTCCCAATTTCAATATTATATCTTGGGACGACAACTGCAGCTCCTGTTGTGTCAGTTCTTGGGTCTTTTGAGCCATCTGTATACACCTGGACAAAGTCACTGTAGTTGGCCTCAATATGAGTGTAAGATTCTTCAGGAAGATCTGCTGTAGTATTCATTTTCTTAATACTTGACCTCTGGCTTTCTCCATTGACCAAATGATCATTTAACAAAAAAAACAATGTAAAGATAGTTCAAATGTTGTAAACTGTAACAACGTTTCATCCGTTCAGGACTGACAAAATGATTTAGCCTACATAAATCTTGACTGACATCATGTATACAAAATAATGGAATAGTATTGTATGTAATATAGTTTGATATTCTCAGCATTTTTATCTTCACCATTAACAATAACAATGTATAAAAAAGTTTATGAAGGTAACAATTAAAACATTTTTACTCACTAAACAATACACAGTACAATACAATACTCACTAAAAAATCAGAGATTGCGCTTAGAAGTGCAAACAAATGAACAATATAAATTTCAAATTCAAATTTTATTTGTATATATATATATTATATTGTATATTTATAAAGCATGTCATATAGAAATTGTACACACAAAAATACACATAAGTTCAACAGATCCAATAAATACATCCTGTGAAATAATCATGCTCAACACATCTCTAAAACAGTTACTAAATAATATAGCCTTTATAAAGGGAAGATTTATCAGAGGACTGCATTTGTTTTGGCTCAGTGCGCCCAGAAAACCAGCAACATATATGCATAACCTCTAGAAAAGAATGATCTATTTAAAACAAATGCATTTGTTTTTAGAAAAAGCTATGCTGTAAAATTATCTTTTTATCTTTAAAGCACTGAATATCTAAAAATACTTCATAGTTTCTCCAGAATAGCAAAGTAAACAAATGCAAACACGATTACTTCACAACATTTACACATGGTATATAGCACAGTGACATAGAAGCTGCATAAAGGAGAGAAATTGCCTTATAAAATATGTACTTTCTTCTATTAAAGGTAAAGAGAATAAATGTGGAAAAGGTCCACTATGCTTAGACCTATTTCTAATGTTTATGTTTGAAATTGCAGGGTGTTAACTTCACAGAGCAACTTTCCTGTTTTCTCATCACCATGACAGCAACGTTCCCACAGAAGCTGCCTGAATGATGTCAGGTAAGTAACAACAGGTGATTAAGCTGATTTTACTTCATTTCTTCATGTTGATTTCGACGTTTCTGGTTTTTCAGGACAAGGCAATATGAAGAGTTTGCTGAACGGTAATGATAGTTTGACACTCTGTTGTCGTCGCTGTCAAAATAAAACAAAGACGTTCAGACCAAGGCATCTACACCAGAGCACCCTGAACCTGGGTGACACAGCACCCTGCTACATCACCACCCATAACCAGGTCAGCCCTAAGATTTTAATGCTCAGTCAAACATTTGTAAAGGTAAGCAAATGCAACAATCAAGCTTGTTTGGTGTAATAAAGATCAGCTTTTGTGTGGAGAGTGGGCAGCAAACACACTACCTGTACATGAGGCAAAAGACATTTTGTAAAGTGCAATCATCAGACTGATGAAAGTTGAATGTCTTCTTGCCTGGATTATTGGACTTGTTGACCATTTGCAGATTCAATATGTTTCTTTTTTTGAATACTGAGGACATGATTTTTGCATTCTTAGCTGTAGCTTACTAACAGTAGGTTGACTTCCTATCAATGTAGACCAACTAGTGTGTGAATATTCTAATAGGGCAAACTACACAATAAATGAACAGATCAGATATCAATTCATTCTTTTGAATCCACCGCCTCCTGCCTTGTCTGCTCTGTTTGTGTTTGTCAGAGTTACTCTGGCAGGTCGGCTGACGGACGTCCTCTCATCTTTCATCTGAGAGATCCCAGCTTCCCCTCACAGCATCAGACACATCTGGATCTCAGTAACAACATCACCCCTCTGCAGTGTCCACTTCTGTCACACAGTCAGGAGGTGCACAGGCCCAAACACATCACTCCGGTGAGGTGACAGCATAATCCTGGGTACTTTTTAGGTTGTTTCCAGGATTATATGAAAATATAAACATTTTTCAAGTATGTATTGTTACAGGCTCTTGCCAAACATTTTTTTTCATGTATTTGAATTTTTTAGTTAAATAAATATCGTTTTATCTATATAACTTGTCTTCCTCACACATTCACACAGACCCCTGTAGTTCCTTTTTTTTTTTTTTACCAGAGAGCCAACCTGAACGTGGAAAACAGGATTTGGAATCGCAGTGGCCAGGCTGTCAGAGATATCATCAACCCACGTGATCTATCCGAGTACTGGACCACCTACAAAACAGACCACAGACCTTCAGTAACTAACGTCTCCTCACAGCTAGCCGGCAGACCAACACAATGGCATCAGCACGATATACTGACAGGTAGTATTTCTTCTGCCGAGCGTTATACATCAAAACAATACATCAAATCTTCTGCGGCTATTAATTTAAAGTATACTGTATGTCATCACTGGCTACAATAGTATTTCAGAAGTCATACAGAATTGACTTTCATTGCTTTCATAATAACTACAACTCCCACACTCTTCATTATTCTATTATACAGCCCTAAAATTAACTTTTGTTCACATTACCTCTCTCACCACTAGAGGTCAGCAAAAACTCATCATTCTTAATACAATCATTAAAATCATTTGGAAAACATTTAGGGACCCTACAGCATGCAAGACCAGGGTCAGTGTGACAGACAGAGGCTGTCTTTACTAGCAACGTATAAAAAAAGAAATATTTGTGAGTCTTGCGAAAACATATGAACAACAGTTATCTGAAAATATTGTATGATATCAGTCATTTTTTTTATCACAGTTTTGTTTATGCCACCATTTTACAATGCAAAATTGCTAACAACTAAACTAAACTGTTTACAGGTGAACAAAGGCAGACAGCTCGTCCAGGGAAGCCCAGCAGACAGTCCAGAGACAAGTTGCTGTGGGCAGCCAGGCGATGGGAGACAGATAGTTCTGCACTCAGACTCTACTGACACAACCTTACAGCAATTATATATTCAATTCAATTCAACTTTATTTGTATAGCGCCAAATTACAACATAAATCATCTCAAGGTACTTTACAGTGTAGGGTATAAGGGTTTATATATATATATATATATATGTACACAGTATATATATACAATATTTGAAGGAAACCCAATAATCCCACCAGAGAAAGCACTAGGCAACAGTGGAGAGGAAAAACTCGCTTTTAACGGAAGAAACCTCCAGCAGAACCAGGCTCATGGTGGACGGCCATCTGCCCCGACCGGTTGGGGTTAGTGGATAGAGGAGAGAGAAAAGAACAACAGGCAACAGAGATCAATACAACAACAAGGAGCAGCAGACGAGGCACTGGGCAGGTTGGCCGGACCAGCAACTACAGCTCCAGAGTCGGGGATACCTGCAGAAAGATACAGCGGGAGAGAGAGGGAGAGGGCGAAGCACAACTAGGGGAGAGAGAAGACACAAAATTAATAAAATGCAACGATGGCAGAAGAATGGACAGAGAGAGAAAAGGAGGAGAGGAGCTCAGTGTAATGTGGGTCCCCCAGCAGACTAATCTATTGCAGCAGAACTAAGAGATGGTTCAGAGTCACCTGATCCATCTCTAACTATAAGCTTTATCAAAAAAAAAAGTTTTAAGTCTAGTCTTAAAGGTAGAGAGGGTGTCTGCCTCCCGAACCTGGATTGGGAGCTGGTTCCAGAGGAGAGGAGCTTGATAGCTAAAGGCTCTGACTCTTAATTGTTAATATAAAATCTAAATGTGTCCATGAGTTTAGGTATTTTAACAGCGTACATGTTGGGGTCTGTTCAGTAAAACATGCTAGCAAATATATCCATCAATGCATTTAATAATATTAAATGTGATACATAGAAGATACAAAGTTTACATCCTCTGTCTTCTTGCTTGGTGTCTTTCCAAATAAAGTTAGTTATTTCTGCCTAACATTGATATTTCTCTGTGCAGCTGAAGAGACAGAAGATAACATAATGGTGCAGTGCAATTTTTAGTTTATTCACTAGTAGTTTAGAAACCAATTATAAGCATTTTGTGAGCACTGCAATTCTGTCAACATACAAGAAGAAAGATGAACAGCAGCAACTTAGTCTAAATCACTGTTAAAATACCAACATCATCTTCTTTTCTTTTACTTAAGGAGTTTGGACATACATAGGACACACATCATGCTTTACATGAAAAGACACGTCTTCAGTTGTGTTACTATCATTACACATGGTTTTCTAATGATCAGTTCTCCTTTTAAATTAATACATTTACATTAGCAAACATAACATGCTATTGAAAGACAGTACTAATGTTTGCAGAATTTAGGCCTCTGTATGTTTATGTAAATATTCCTTTTTAATAGTTATTACAATATGAACAAAGTCTACAGATTCATTCTGATCAACTTGAGGTTATGAAATCTGCTTTTCTTTCACAAACATGCTCATTTCTATGTGTGTCCAAACTTTTGACTGGTAGTGTACAGACATACACGCACAGTTTTATGACTATTTTATTTTCATGGTTATAATTATCATTTAAAATGGTATTGTGACCAAATCTAAGCTTCACAGGAGAGAACAAATGAAAAGGACAATTGTTGCACTTGCAACTGCAAACTGTCAGTTTGTGCGTCTGTCGGGGCTCAGATCCACCAGCTGATCTATCGGAGATGACGCACAGTTTGCGACATGTTTATAATGTGTGCGATTCATTTAATGCTGGTTTGAGCCAAGATGTCAGGGCTGTCTTTTAGTAAAGTAAAGTTAAGCAATGAACAGTCATCGACACCTACTCACAGTATCAGACTATGGCCACTTCCTTCTGTTGAACTGTGGAGAAACGTTGCTCCTCGCTAACAAGTGAGTCCATGTGAAATGTATGGATATATAATTTAAAAATAGTATAATAATCATTATATTTTTAGGGGGGCTTAGGATCATTTGGGGGGGCTGAAACCCACCCAAAATAGGCCTGTGATGTCACTCAAAACCATAAAAATAGCATAACTACTCATCAAAAACAGCAAAGACAATGCTACAGAAGCCAGTAAAAATTAATTTGAAGCTAATTTTATTCATTGTCATAAAGATCTCCAATAAAGACAAATAATGAAATGGTTTGAAAGACAGTGATCAGACCAGAAATGAGAGACTGAAGAGGAAAGGATACAAATAAATAACAAGGACTGAGAAAACACAGGGACAAAGTAAGCAGTAGGCCTATTTACATAGAAACACCCCACCCTGGTAATATACTGTGGAGTTATTATGTACGCTAATAGAACCCAGAGTCCAGCTAGCAGCAGTACAGCAGTAGGTTTTCTGGAAACAGTTTCACTCCTGACCTGTTCTTCTTTAAATCCAGTTTTTTCAGTAATTTATTTTAATACAACTAAAGCACAATAAGCAAAAACTGTAAAACGTTGACATGACAAACACTGCCCTTTAAAAAAATGCTGTGTGGGATCTATGAGAGGTTAAAATGATGCAGTAATGCTACAAAAACTGCTCAGTAGTCATGTTCTCCAAGTAGCGGGAATGGCTTAAAAGCATCACCGACATCTTAAAACAAAGCACTCAAACTAAGAAACAAAAGGAAAATTTCATTTTGTGTAAATGGCAGGGGGGCACGTGTGTCGCTGGACATTTAAGTGCTGTGTATGAAAGTGCGACAATATCAGAACCATCATCGGGTGACTGCTTGTTTGTGGCTGCAAATAATTCAAAAGAAAAAGTTGGGGGTGCTGAACAGGGGGAAGGGACAAATCAAAACTCATGCCATATGTGAAAAAAAAAAAAAAAAGTTTCTTGCTCTGTAGCAGTGACAGAGGAAACAGGAGACTCTTTTTGCTCTTCTCTCCTTTCTTAAAACAACTTCCTTTTACATTGTGTCGTCGTCATCTTTCAGAGACTTCCCTCTTTGTCCACACTTCCGTCTATTCGTTCTTCTTCTCCTTCTGTTTGAGCAGTTTGTTGATCTCCCTCTTTGCCATTCCGGCGTACTTGGTGATGACGCCGTGCTGGTTCAGGCCAGGCAGCAACAGCAGGAAGCTCACTGTGACACAGAAGAGGAAAACAAGCATTATATCAAATATGAATGGAATATAACATAATGACTGTTCGTATGTCGTATGAATACATCTGGGCAAGAAAAACGGTAGAATTAAGCTGAAGCGGGCCTGTTTCAGACTAAGTCAGTCAGAAGACACAACTCAAAGTGTGTGCTAAGCTAACATTTTATTATTTATTATTTATTTTTACTCAGAGCTTCATACTTTCTTTCATTCTAATTTGACTGAAGTTATCTCAGCCTGGGCTTGATATGAAACATTACCAGAAAGCGAAACTGTTAGAAACTAGATGTGCAGCATTTGATAGAAGTGGGGATTTACTGTAACATGCAGTGGTATTATGAGGGATGCTAGTGGATTGCTTTAGAATTTGAGAACAGTGTTTCTGGAGCTTGACCTATACAAGATAAGAGGATAACGGACGACTTTGGAAACATTATTATTATGCAACCATCAAAAATGTCTTAATAATGACTGCTGACTTAGGAGTCTTCAGGTCCCATCAGGCTTTTTAAAATCTGAAAATTAAGAATATCTCTGTTGATTTCTAGTCATCAAAACATGGAAGCAGCTGGTGGACTAAGTAAGTATTAAAAGCCACTTAACAACTTAAAGTTGAAGCTCTGAAGTTGCCATTTCATGTTTTTTCCTGTCAGGTGGATTCCTGTTTCAGCTTATGTTAGTGATTACTGACCAGCTGATTCACCCACTGTTTCCCTCAGGCACTGCAGAACAGTTTATTCTCTGTCCCAAAGTTAACAGCCAAGCTTAGAGAACACTTCAGATTTCACTCTTACCTCCAATTTTGTCCCAATCACTGTCATTAATAATGATTAAAATAACAGCTCAGTATTACTGCTGCCTCAGTGACCACTGATCTATATAACTGCTGAACCACTGCCACTGACAGCAGCACAAGACAATAAAAATAAATCACCAACGCAAGCGGAAACAGAACAACTCATGACTAGTAAAAAGACTTCCAACTGCTGACGATGACAACATGAATTTCTGTTTCTGCTTTGTCATGTGAACCACAGAAGTTAAACCTACACATTGAGTTAATTTAGTTAGTTAAGAAGAGGATCAAGGGACACTTTTTATAATCACATTTTCAAAGACACATCTGCTGAAAGGTGTTTGACAAAGCTATTTAAACCAGCTACAGCAGTGCTATAAAGATCTGTTTGTGGTCACTTCTTCCCCTCAGCTTTGTCATACCTGGCTGAACAACATACATCATTTTAAAAAATTTAAAAAGTGACATATTAACAAGAGTTAGACCAAGTTTAGGTAATACACCAAAGACATATGGTGCAGAACACGGGCATCCAGTTTGCTTATCAGATGCAGACCCTCAAGGACCTGGGCAGTTGGTGAACCTACATGGACCTCTGCAGACTGGCCTTAAGGCAGCTCAGGATTTCAAAGTATAAACCAACACCAGACTGCATAAAGAAATGTTTGTGACTTGCGTTTTTCATTTGAACAGCTGTTCAAAGCAGAAAAGCAATCACTCTGCACGTGGAGCAAACTGAATGATGGTCATGGCTGGTAACAATGGTGACATAGGAAACCAAGTCCTTGCAGGAGCATGATAAAAAAAAGAAAGAAAGAGTAGAATAACTGCATAATTATGCAAGTCATAATGTAAACACTCACCAATAAGGTAAGTGAGGAACAGGTTGTGCACCTGCTGTCCGATCCAGGCCACTGCCAGAAGGCTGCTGATCACTGAGGCAAAGTACTGTGGAAAACAGAGAGGTCATATTACAATCCAGCTATAGCAGTTAAACACACAGTATGACATTGTGACAGCATACAGAGCATCACTGACTTTAAAGAAACTGCTCCTTAGATGTATTTGTTTTTAGCAGAACATATGCTGTCATTTTATAGGGAGCAACGAAGTGGCAGTTGAATGAACAATTAGATAAGAGAGGGCGTTTAACGGTGTTAAGGCGAGCTGTGAAATAAAAACCTGGTTAACACAGCCTGTAACCCACTTTGAGGTCTGCTAAGTGGAGCAGCTAAGCCAAATCAGCTGAGGATATTTTTATCTGGAGCACAAAGGAAGCTCAGTGTTTTAATGAAATGAGAGGAATGCTAAATTTACAGGGCAGGGCAGCATGAAGCACTTATTGCATGAAGCTCATAGGTTACTGTCTGCAAGTCTGTGATGTTCGGTTGACTCAACCTGTCTGTGTGTTAGAGTTGAGGTTAAATTGAACATGTTGTGTAATGTACCATTTTGGGCTTCTCCTCCTTGAGGGCACAGAGGCGCTTCCACCAGCCCACGATGCGACGCTGGGTTTTCACCAGGTTTCCGCAGATCTCATGGAACCGCTGCTGCTGCTCAGTGGTCCTGAACACACGTGGAGGTCGGAGGAGTGATTAGTAGACACAAAAGTGAACGTAAGATACTGGCAGGAGAGTTTAGTTTGAGTCAAAGCAGAAGCCAAGATGATGTTTTGACATATAAATATTTTCCCGCAACAGCTAAAAAGGAAACCACCAAGTGTGATAAGTTAAATGTGGTTTGTAACATTGAAACAGCTATCCTCACAAACAACTTAAGAGCATAGACAATAACCAGGCGACTATGTTGATTTCGCTTTTGATATAATAATTATTATTTTTTTTATTTTAAGATTTTTTCCTTCCAGACAAAACAAAATGTGGAGACTATTTGGAAACTTTAAAAAGACAAGCTCTGAGGAAACTTGATGGGATATTTTATATCCTTAACTGGAAGGTTACTTTCATTCACAGAACACTGTGAAGACCTGCTCCTGCAGTAGAATTCAATCATTTCTCTACAACCCAAAGTCAGGTTAGAAAAATTATATGTTACTGTGCTGTAAAATGGCAAAGGTTAAAGAATGGATTGGCTGGCATAAGAAAGGGGGCAGCTAGTAAAAGTGGCCTTCATTTTCTGCTTAGCCTGCATGCCCTATTTCTGTCCTTGTTGTCAGAGAGCCAAACGGGTACTGTGACCGGAGTCTGATAGCTACATTTAACCAACTCACACAGCCACAACTATCTGGCTGACATTGTCACAGCCTCTGTAAATAATCAGCAGTCTGGAAAACTCTGACTACCTACCATTTCCTGATCAATGTCTAGAAATATAAAGGTGCTTTTGAAAGCCACGAACACAAGTTAGCACACCACTGCCCCACACACCCCCAGCTCATTTCCTTCCTTACCTAAACCCTGTAAAAGAGCTGGTGCTTTAATGTACCAGGACACTAGTTTGGTGTCCGATTATTACCATCAAATACACATAACTGTGTCAAAGGGTGGCTGTAAACACTGAATGTTGACGATGTTGTTGGACAGCCTATAGGACTCAGGTGAAACTCCCCTTTAAAATGTATTAATGAAATGGCTCTTGGGTTCAACAATGGCACAAGTAAAAATGTAAAAACTTTTCGGAGAATATGTTATAATATTAATAAGGACAATATGGTGCATCATTCCTCCCCAAAAAATGGGTAACAGAGGAACATTTTCTGATTACACCACAAAAAAAAAAAAAAAAGTCCCTTGAGTCTTCATGAATATGGATACTAAATTTTAATGCAACAGTTCATTCGCAAGAATGGTTTTTGTTTTAGAAACACCCACTAAGACAAGTTATTCTTGCAAGAATTATCTTGCACGGTTTGTCCAATTTTACTCCTCAGATATTTTTAATAGTTACTTTTTTTATAAAACTTAAGAAAAGTCTCCCACCATTTTGAGAACAGCTGCCATAAGTTGTCAGTAAGTCAAACGAATTGCATCCCTGTGAGGGGAGCATTCATGCAGTCAAGTGTACAAAGGATTCATGTTAATATCTGAGTGCAGCAGTAACAGAAGCCTCTCCACAAAATATAGTGAAAATATAGAAGATTATGTTTTTGTAGCTAGGAAATATTTTTTTCCCCTCCACTGACTTTCATGCTCATGTTCTCACCACTTATTGGAGCCAAAGACCCGGGGTGCAAGGGTGGGCACCAGGTAGTCAGCCAGGCAGAGCAACATGATGGTGCAGGAGAGCCCGGTCAGCACTGATGGCTCCAAGTAGTAAATCAGCCTGAAAAAGGCCAAAGACAAAGCAGTTAATCAAAGTTATAAACCTGCTTCATTTTAAGTGCTCACAAGCATTTTGTATCAACCGTACACTGACTGAGAAGTGTGTCATTCCATTTTCCTATGCTTTGTGATTTCAGAATAATCCATTCAACTCAGAATAAACCAGAGACTAGATGGGAATGCCTGTGCATTTGATTTAGGAATATAAAAAATAAATGCACTGTGTTGGCAAAAAGGCATTTACTAACCTAAAAAACTAAACAAAACACCATGTCAAATTTCTAGTATTTCTAGTATCAGTGCAGATGTGAATGGTTGTCTGTCTCTATGTCAGGACAAGTGGTTAGGATGATGGATGGATTTCTTACCTCTAATATCACTCAAGAGTTAAACATAAAATTATATTTAAACCTAAGCTCATTTAACATGATCTGATCTAGTATAATGTGTGGCCTTCTTCTGAGTTTGCATTTCAACAGTAATGGAAAGCTCTCCATATATTTAAAATCAGTCTTTTATGCATCTGTGAATAGGATTTTGAAATGGTGTAGAGTGATGTACTTTTTGTCCTACTCCTAATATTTTACTACCCTCTGTGTACAAACTCACAAGAAAAGCACAGTGGTAACACCCATAAGGGCTCCGGGGAACCAAGGCTTCTCCCAACGCAGGACACGATCCCCAGCTAGGATCACTTCACCCCATCCTTGCAGCTGCTCCTCCAGCTGAGCAGTTTCCTGCGCCTAAACATAAAATATACATTACACACCAAAGTAACAGATATGTTACTGATCAGTCTGTTCTTGAACTTAAAAATGAATTTCTATAAAACCGATATAATCTAGAAGTGGAAGACACGGATATCTTATCCCTGTGGGGAATAAATATGAAATGATCCTTTTGTTATCTCCATTCTAGATAGGCTGTCCTGCAGTATACAGACCCTCAATATTTATACTCACCTAAATTATTTTAGAAAAAAACAGTAAGTCAATATTCGTTTGTGTTGAGGTAGACTAAAATGCCCTGGTTGCAGTAAATCATTTAGCCCAATTAAAAGTCAGGCCTTGTTCTAGGGTGTGTGCCTCTGTCGATTAGCAAGGCACTGACAACGGTAACGTTACGTTCCTTTACCGACATGACTGTGCAACAACGTTAAATGTCTCCGTGCAAGAAGGAGGAAATGATCAGCATGATCAGTTGCAGAATTAGTAAAAATCAATAAGATTACATAGAAACGTTACTAGATTGAGGGTAGTATAGAACAGTTACAGAGGGTACAAAGGTTAGAAAAGCATCCAGTAAGGCTACCTGGGCATGATTTATTAAACTAATGGTAGCTAGCTAAAATGCTAACTAGCTGGCGGTCGTTATCTGGGGTGAAAACTACAATCGAGCGACAGCACTCAGCGACTAAAGCTAACTAACGCTAGCTATATTTCTAGCTACCTGTCAGTGCAAAGTTCACGTTAACTCAATAAACCAGATTAACATCAGCAGTTTATGCTAAAGCTAACTGTTATGCACACACCCAGAAAGGACATAGCCAGTTAAATGCACTAATGTTACTAAATACGATTTATACTCACTAGTATATTCGCGCTTTTGTTGTCCCCTTCAGTCATCGTAGTAGTCAAGCGTCGGTTAGGTTTGTGTTATGGATTTCGTTGGATTTAACACAAAAAACGAGCGCAGAGCAACAACACACACCTCCTGCACAGACGTCGATGTCACTCACTAACGGTCGAGCTATCGCAGGATGTTTTTATCTCAAAAACAACCAAAGGCATTCTGGGAGATGTCGTTTTTATCCTTTAAATACTACTTACTACATTAACTGATGTCCGGCTAATCTATGCATATTGCATATGCTCAGATAAATAAGATACGATGTGGGATGCCAAAAAATAAAATACAATAATTCATTCTCATTCATAATTTAAACTTAGCAGTTTAAATAATGCTTTGCCAAGTACTTCTTATCTACTATACATACGTTCCTACTTTAAACAAAATATGAAAGTTGCTGCCCAGATAGCTGACAATAAATAGTACTGCTTTAAAGCTAATTATTGGTTCTATAGTTCATCTGTAGTATTTGAAGTTTGAAGTGCTAGTTGCCTTTTTTATCTGCTGAACAAACTCTCTCAAATGAAACAGCTGCATTTGAGCCTTACAAAGTCACCATAATCTATTTTCCATGTATTTTGCTTTTTTTATTGCATATTTCACAAAACCAACCCACCTATATTTCCCTGACTATCTGTAACTACTTCAGCAATCCACTGCAACTGATACATAACACTACGGAAGATGATTAGGGCCACCATGAAAATATTGATATCTTATGAATAACACACCATAACAGAACAAATATGCACAATGGCGTCTGAAGATGAGGTCAGAAAAATTAAATTAATCAATTGCCACAAAACATTTGCCCTCCAGACAATCTTGTTCCTGCCGGGTCGCTGGAAGGGTCGGATGCCTTAGATCCACATCTCAGACATGTATAAAATTATTGCCTGCACCTTTTATATAACTGAATCTATTTCATGTTTACGAAAAAAACAATTAAACTCATATTCATAAAATTAAATTTTTTTTATGATCCTGGTGCCCAGTTACACAGTTTAAACCAAATTAGGATTAAGACCTAGCCCTCGACACCTGAACGCATCACTTAAGGCTTGCATCCGGCGCGTATGACGTCACGTGGTTTTGATCTCGTTCCTCCACTGGTTAGAGAGCAGACTAGAGATCTGAAAGCTAACAGTCAAATCTCTATATTTTAAAATTTCTAAATACACGTTTTTTTCTGATTCTACTGGACGGTATTTATCGCCAAATTCTTTCGAGCAACGTTTTCTCTCCCTTCCGGAGAAGACACTGGTACGTAGCTAAGAAATACGTTAGCTATTTAGCTTAGCTAAATAGGAGTTGTTCTCGACGTATAATGCCTTACAAATATAAGACTTTAAATTCAACAAGTTAACTAAATTGAATGTTAAAGCATAGCTTCTGAAATATTAGTTATAGTTAGTGAGTACAATGTTTTATTCTATTGTTTGACTTGGCGTTAGTCATTGTTTTTCCGGTACCTTACAGACGTAACGTTAGCTGGCTAGCTACAGGCCTGTTGTGGCGCACGTGTTAATCCTTGACAAAACCAAATTTTTGTTTATTAGACCTCGGCATATGTTAAAGAAAGTACATTTAGACATAATAAGAAAGGCATAGATACGTGTAGTGTTTTACACGGCCTCTAGTAACTACGACGCGTTGCTTAAAACCCGGCCCACACATCTCCCAAAACTGTGTCAACAAAATGCGGCCTGAACTATACGTTACATGAGCTTAGTTTTTATGTTGCATTTTCAGTGATGTCATTAAACTGAACCACCACTGTTTCTAACACATAACACATTAATAGAATTAATACAAAATAAAGTCAGGTCTGTGATTTGATATTAGTTATTTATGTCAGCCATTTTAAAGTGGTATATAGCTCAGTGTTGTGTTATCCTAAAAATTACAAAATGTCAGCAGTAGTATTAAATCTTGTTTTACTTACAATACATAATTTTACACTCCATGTCAAGGATGCTGCATTTGCTAGTGGTCCCCCTTTTCTCTGCTCTCTGGGGATATATGTTTAATGCTTCTTTAAAGATCTGTAAGTGGATCCTACACCATGATTATCTTTATACATGCAAATAAGTAAAGACATTGCCAACTGTTGCTTAAAACAATCTATAGTAGACCTTTGCATAGAAGCAGTCAACCATATATTTGTTGTTGTCATACATTGTTACTATCAGGAGCGAGACCGATTAATTAACAAGTTACAATTTTATACATTTTTAAATATAATTTATTTCTACAATATGGCTTTCCTACTATAGAGTAGTAGCACATAAGTACTGTTCTATGTTCAAACAGCACCTGTTTTATTTTTGCAGAGCCATGTACAATGGGATTGGCCTGACGACTCCGCGGGGCAGTGGCACCAATGGCTATGTGCAGCGCAATCTGTCAAGCCTGCGGGTCAAAAGGCCACGAGATGAGCGCGGTGGTGAGCGGGACGAGAAGGATCGGGAGAGGCTGGAGAGTCAGCTCAATAGGCAGCCCAATGCTGAAATCCTGGAGCACCAACGGAAGAGGCAGCTGGAGGTCAAGTGTGCTGAACTGCAAGACATGATGGAAGAGCAAGGGTAAAAAAAAATTGACACACCCTTATAATACAATAGATTTCACTAACCTGAGCTGAGTTGTATTCACACTTAGAACTAATCAACTACAGCTGAAACATTTTTCAATCAATCCATTACTTGTTCGTCCTTAACACGGTCAGTTAATCAATATTTTTCAAGCCAAAATACCAAACCCATTACTATAGTAAGAGAGTAGCAAGTATAATATGATCTATGTTGTGTTGACATTAGTATGTCTTTAAGTCCTCTTCTCTCTTTGAATGGTCAGGTATTCTGCTGAGGAGATTGAGGAGAAGGTGAACAGTTTCCGAATGATGCTGCAGGAGAAAGAGGAGCCGGCACCTGCTACTACTGAGAGACCAACGTAAGTGCAACAGTCAAACAGCCTGAATTTAAGGGTTTGTTTAAATAAAATGCAATGGGAAGTGCACCTCAAAATGACAATGTGACTGTTTATACTTGGGGGCAGCAGTTATTCAGTTGGTAGAGCACTCGTTTACAAACTCCAGGATCAGTGGTTCGATTCCTAGTTCCTCCTGGTTACATGTTGAGGTGTCCTTGGACAAGGCACATGCAGATGCAATACTCAATAATTTTACAGTGCAAACTGCCTGAAATAAAGAAATACACAGTTATGTTTTCTGTTACATGGCGGTTAAGAAATCAGTTTTGCCAAGTGTTATCTGATGACTTAAGTGCATGTAAACGCAGTAATACTTCGTCAGGCATCTGCCTTTTCTGTGATTGGTCATAGTTGATGCACTACATTACTTTGTTCTTTTCATGAAAACCAACATTATTTCATTGGTTTGTATATAACAGTGTTGTTAACAGAAAACTGTTTTTCCCCTCCTCTGTTTCTCTCAGGGTGACAGAGACTCATGCCCTAGCTGCAGCTAACCAGCAGAAGAATGACCGTCTTCGCGCTGCTTTTGGCATCTCAAGTGACTATGTGGACGGATCCTCCTTCCATGCTGACCGCAAGGAGAAAGAGAAGGAGAAGAGAGAACAGGAACGCCTGGAAAGGGAGAGGCAGCAGCAGCAGAAATACACGTGAGTGATATTCAAATATAAAAATATACACAATGGGGTGGGGCATTAAATTCATTTATTGTATTTACAAATCAATAGCCCGCAGAGACATACCCTAAAAGACTGGCAGCTGTAATTGCAGCAAAAGGTGGTTTTACAAAGTATTGACTCAGGGGGCTGA
>JAUYWH010000026.1:4406933-4452356 GCA_034779795.1 Ctenopoma multispine
TGGAATCATGTATGACTTTCGTTCCACTTCTCACGTGTACACCACTTTGTATTGGTCTTTCACGTGGAATTCCAAAATAATTGATTCATGTTTGTGGCTGTAATGTGACAAAATGTAGAAAAGTTCAAGGGGGCCGAATACTTTCGCAAGCCACTGTACCTGTCCTAGTTTTAAGTTAAGGAATTAATGTTAGCAACAGCGGATCTAACCTGCTGATGACATTTAAAGCAGCAAATAACCTTCAGGCACGATAGAAGGCAGAGAAAGAGCCAGAGAAAGATCTAGTTAATTGATTGAATTAGTTTATTTCTTTGTTTTAAAAAATTGGTAGCCAAGTATAAGTTAGTCAGCTCACCCAAGTAAAACCTAAGCTTGGGAAACACTACTTTTTTATTTTTTACTTTTCACTGTACCTGCTTGGAAATGTAGTTAATCATTAGGTCTACTTCAAATATCGTCAGTAAAACGGTATATCACATTATTAAAGTTAAGCTTGACAATTAATTCATAGTCTGTGTGACAACCCGTGGAGGGCTAGCCGAACAGATTATGGATCACCTGCGCTTTCTTTCACCAGAGTGAAAGTTAGAAAATGGTGTTTAAATTAATTTAAATTATAGATATTGGTGGTGGTGACAGAACAAGTAAAACTTTATATTCATATCCACATGAATAGACCAGTGGTTTACATTGGTGTTGGTATTTTCAAAATGATTGTATTTCGTATTTATACTAATAATTTTGCAATACACTCGTTACGTTTTTAGGTTGTTTTTTAAGTTGTTGACTGTCACCACTTAGTATTTTTGCTGCGTTCTGTGAAAATTAACTTATATATTTCATTTCATTTTCTTTTGTCATTTTCATCCATGCAAGTGCTAAGATGCTATTAATTGTTAGACCTTAGTGAAAACCTAAAACAAGCTTCAAACTACTAAACCGCCTAAATCTAAGATTTTGGAGTACAGTTTGTTTCATATGTGTCTAAAACTATTCACAAAGCCACAATAAATAAATGGCCAAAATAATATCACCAGTATGGTTACTCACTACACTCTTCACAGATCAACCAGCATTTATTATGCCACTAACTCAATCTCTGTTGCCCTTAGGTTGGTGGTAGATTCAGACGATTCAGATTCCCCTCCCAAGAAGCGCAGTCGGAGGAAGAAAAAGAAAAACAAGAACCGAGACAGGTGAGAATGAAGCTAATAAGAACAGAAAAGCTATTGAGTAGCTTAAGTCTGACAGCTGTATATCCCCTCTCCCAGTAGCTCAGAGAGTCCTTCCCCATCACCTCGCAGAGAGAAGAAAAAATCAAAGAAGAAGAAAAAGAAACGGTATTTCACTGATTGTTTTTTGTTATATCTAATAACTTCACATTGATTGCAGTTGTTAACTGGAACTGTATCTTTCAGTGAGACATCAGAAGAGGAGGAAGATGATGACAGGTATGTACTTTTTATTTAACAATGTGTGAGTGTTTGTCATCTTTAGTTTCATAAGCATTATCAATATAGCACGACCTGTCTTTCCAAAAGTGCAGACTTGTATATACAATTTTATTATGAATTTATGGTTTTATGTTCAAATTGTGTAACCTTTTTTTTACCTTTTGTCTCACCCAGCCACAGTTCTTCAGATGAGAAACAGAAGGTATCAGAGAAGAAAAGAAAAAAGAGCAAAAGTACAAGTCCTCCAAAAGGAAAAACAGCACAACAAAGGAGCATTTCTTCCAGCTCTGCTCACAGGTATAAGAAAACATTAAAGGTGCAGAAACTGAAAAGCAGCTCATTACCAGTTATATATACACAGGATATTTACAAAAATGATAAACATAATTAAAAATGTATATGACAATTTAGATTAGAATTGCATTATGTAACTAAACCATTTTTTGCATGAACCCTGGACAGTGCCTGAAGTTGCCCTGTAACACATGTAGCACAAAACAGGAGATTGTCACATTCTTTTATTTAGTTTGGTTTCAATGAGGAGTGGTGCCTGGAAAAATCAGTGGTTTGATTACATAACATGGATGTAGCAGCAATCACATGAAAGAAAATTGCCAACATAGCCACTTGCTTACAGTAAATCCTCTTGAAAATTACCACATTCGGACGTTTCCCAGATTTTGTACTAAGGCAGGCTTAACTCCAGTTAATGTGCAACTGCTTCTCACATTTGCGCTGTCACATACAACGCCTCTTTGTAATATCAAGATAAGTTTAGGGTTGCAGTGCATGACAAGAGCTCACAAGACAATGCCATTGACTACATCAATACATGTAATTAAGCAGGTATGCTTCATTTGCTCGTTAGATGATAATATTGATTGACTATCTGAAACTCTTCTGTGCAATAAATAGATTTTACAAGTTTTGAGAAACAAATTTTTAATAACATGTTGATGGAACCAAGAGACCAGAATTTTGCTTTAATGGCACAGTTCAACACATTTTACTGGCAAATAAAATGGTTTAGTCCTCACCCTTTTTGTGATTGTTTTTCTGTGATATTTACAGCCAGTCTCCAACTCCAGTGAAGTCACGGCAAGAGGACCAAACTGCAAGAAAAGCTGATGGAGGACGGGGGAGATCTCCAGACAAGAGGAGAAGGGGCTATGAGGAGCATAGCCCACATCAACAGGGAGGTGAAGGGGTAAGTTTGAAACTGGTTGCTCAGTTTTTGCTTATTAACTGTATTTAACTGAATTATTTAATGTATTTTACCTTTGCTTTTATCATCATCAGTAACATAATTTGTGTATGAAGTGTCTCCAATAATTATTTTTCATTGTCATGTAGAAGAGGCCCAATATTGAGAAAGATAAAGGACGACTGAGTGAGATGCAGAAGAACTCAATCAGTAGGAGGCATGACTCTTCATCCCCTTCTCCACCTCCACAAACAGAAAAAAGCAAGGAGAAAGAGGGGAGTTCCAGAAGCAAACAGGAGAGTGACAAAAGGAGGCGTTCAAGGAGCATAGAAAACAAGAGGGATAAAGGCAGGAATTCAGTGAGCAAAGAAAGAGGAAGGCGCTCCAGAAGCAGAGATATGGATCGAGGGAGGCGCTCATTTAGTAAAGAAAACAAGGAGAAAGCAAGGCGCTCCAGAAGCAGAGAAATGGATCGAGGGAGGCGCTCATTTAGTAAAGAAAACAAGGAGAAAGCAAGGCGCTCCAGAAGCAGAGAAATGGAGAAAGGAAGGCGGTCAAGGAGCAGAGAAATGGACAAACAAAAAGGAAGGCGCTCCAGAAGCACCGAAATATATCGTGGAATACGCTCAAGGAGCAGAGATAATGAGGAGGAGAGAGCAAGGCGCTCTAGAAGCAGAGAGATGGCGAGAGGTAGGCGATCAAAGAGTAGAGAAAATGAAAAGGAGAGGGAAAGGTATTCCGAAAGCAGAGAGATGGAAAAGGGGGGGCATTCAGGCAGAGAAAATAGGGGGAAAGGAAAGAACATACCTCAGAGGAGACATGACTCCTCCTCGTCCCCTTCTCCTCCACGTAAACAGGAGACTAGGATGGAAAAGGGCAGAGACAATAAGCAGAAAAAGGACTGGGTTAAAGAGGATAAAAAGACAAGACATGCCTCCTCATCCTCTTCGCCCCCCCCTGAAAAGGAGGTGGCAAGGAGAGAGAGAAGTGGAGAGAGAGAGCGCAGGACTGAGAGAGATATACGCTCAAGAGTGCCAAGTGAAAGAGACAATAGAAAAGACAGTGGGAGGAGACAGGAAAGAGAAGACTCGTTCTCTCAACAGAAAAGTGACAGGAAAAGGGATGGAGCCCAATTTCGTGATTCATTATCTCCGGCGTCTCCTTCACCTGTCACCAATGGGTGCCAAAGAGAAAGGGAGGATGAGAGGAGAAGAGAAAAAGACAGGGAGAACACCAAGGAAAGAGAGAGGCATTTAAACAAGCAAAGGGAACAAGACAGAGAGCGAGGTCAAGAAGGTGGACGAAGGAGAGATGAGGTGGTCCAGTCATCTGCAGACAATAAAGAAGATGGATCAAGACCAGCAGAAAGAGGCAAAAGTGAAAGACCAGACATGAACAACAGGCAGGTGAAGAAGAGAAGCCCTGCAACAAAGGAGAAAGGTAGTGACAAGGCAAAACAGGCTGAGAAAAGAAAAGAGAGCAGCAGCAGCAGCAGCAGCAGCAGCAGCAGCAGTAGTAGTAGTAGTAGTAGTAGTAGCAGCAGCAGTGATAGTGATAGTGATAGCTCGTCATCCTCGTCTTCCTCTTCCTCATCATCAGAAAATGAGGGCAATTTGAATAAAGATGGGCCAGCAGTGAGGGAAAAAAGTAGCCCCATGAAAAGTGCACAATCTGTCATCGGGGCTGCTGTTCAGCGGTATTTAGCAAATGGTCAAAAGGAAAGTTCTGCCTCTGAGGGTGATGCACCCAGACAATCCCAAAAGGATAGAGAAGGTGGAGACAGACATGAGAGGGAAAGACCTTCTCACAGAGCTCCTGCGGATAATTACCTGTCCCAAAGAAAAGGTCAAGAGCGATACAGCCCCACACAAATGGACAGCCCAAGTCCACCTGCTTCCCCACTCAAAAGAGTGGATACCAGCAGGGGCGGCAACAGGTACTCACCCTCTGAGGCCAGTGCAGAAGAAAGAAGGGTGCAGGTGAAAAGTGGGGAAAAGGAGAGAGGAAGGGAGAGGGATGCAGCAAGGAGGCCTGCAAGGCCCAGCCCCTCAGCCAGAAGGTCGCGCTCTCCAACCCAAAAAACGTCCACCATGTCTCCAGCCTGCCGCACGCCACCAAGGCAGTATCAGGAACCCCCACCGCGATCTAGGAGAGCTTCTCCTCCTCCAGCCTGGTCAGACAGAGTAAGACAGAGAGACAGGGACAGAGAAAAGGAGAGAGAGCGAGAGAAATATAGAGACTGTGAGCGGACTGCCAGAAGGAGTCGATCTAGATCTGGAAGTCCAAGACAGCGTAGCAGGTCCAGATCTAAAAGCCCAAGAATGCGCAATAGGTCTAGAAGCCCAAGGACGTGCAACAGGTCCAGGAGCCCAAAACCACACAATAGGTCCAAGTCCAGGAGCCCAAGGCCGCGCAACAGGTCCAGGTCCAGGAGCCCAAGGCCGCGCAACAGGTCCAGGAGCCCAAGGCCGCGCAACAGGTCCAGGAGCCCAAGGCCGCGCAATAGGTCCAGGAGCCCAAGGCCGCGCAACAGGTCCAGGAGCCCAAAGCCGCGCAACAGGTCCAGGAGCCCAAGGCCGCGCAACAGGTCCGGGTCTATTGGTCCAGGGCGGCGCAACAGGTCCGGGTCTATTGGTCCAGGGCGGCGCAACAGGTCCGGGTCTATTGGTCCAGGGCAGCGCAACAGGTCCGGGTCTATTGGTCCAGGGCCGCGCAACAGGTCCAGGAGCCCAAGGCCGCGCAACAGGTCCAGGAGCCCAGGGCGGCGCAACAGGTCCGGGTCTATTGGTCCAGGGCGGCGCAACAGGTCCGGGTCTATTGGTCCAAGGCCGCGCAACAGGTCCAGGTCTATTGGTCCAAGGCCGCGCAACAGGTCCGGGTCTAAGAGTCCAAGGCCGCGCAACAGGTCCAAGTCTAGAAGCCCAGGGAGGCAAGGTTCCCCCAGCAGGTAAGACCTTGCACATTTTCTGGCATCTGCTCCAAGAAAATGATTTGTTCATTTAAGTAATTATGAAATTTTAATTAACTGTTTTATATCTTCTTCCTCAGATCCCATCATTCTCCCTCTCCACAGCAGCAAAGAAGGAACAGTCGCTCCCTCTCCAGAGATGGACAACATGAGAGGACAATAGGTAGGGAGGTGCTGCGAGAAAGGGAGAAGGCGCAACTGAACCCAAAAGATGTTCGTCAACCTGGCAGGTCCTCTTCCTCATCATCCTCCTCCTCTTCCTCAAGCTCCTCCTCTTCTTCTTCCTCACCTTCACCATTGCGGCAGAGGAAAGACATGACAGAAGCAACCGAGAGAGAAAAGGGAAAAGATCAAGAGGATAAGAAGAGAGAGGAAAGAGAGCAGAAACGTCATTCCTCTTCTTTACATGGCCCTTCCAGAGACTCATCCCATGCTCCACCCTCAGGTAGGAAAGTGTCCCAGTCAGACTCCAAGCACTCTGATATGAACTCCCAAAAATCTCTGGCTGTCAGCCAACCAGACGCCAAACAGTCGCGAGGTCCAAGCAGGAAGCAGTCGCCACCAGCAACCTCTCAACCATCAAACCAAACAGTCAGAAATGAGAGCGCTGTAAATGGAAAGGAGTCAAATGTAAACAAGAAAACCAGCAGGAGCAGCAGCTCCAGCTCATCTTCCTCATCCTCTTCCTCCTCTTCAGGCTCGTCTTCATCCTCCTCTTCAGACAGTTCTGACTCTGAGGAGGAACAAGGAAAGGGGTAAGAAGGACACAGGAAAAAAATATGAACCACTGAATAGTTTGCTGCAACATTTTTTATGATTTCAATTTCAACTTTATTTATATAGCGCCAAATCACAACACAAGTCATCTCAAGGCACTTTACAGTGTAAGATTTAAGAGCTTACACACTATATAAATATATACAGAATAATGTAGAAAACCTAACAGTCCGACTTGAGCAAGCACTTGGGCAACATTGGAGAGGAAAAACTCCCTTTAACGGAAGAAACCTCCAGCAGAACCAGGCTCAGGATGGGCGGCCATCTGCCTTGATTCCACTCACCCCCAGTTGGGGTGAGTAGAAAGAGGAGAGAGAAAAGAACAGGAGGCACAGAGATAAACACAACACAAACAAGAAGCAGTAGACGAGGCACTAGGCAGGCAGGCCGGACCAGCTACCACAGCTCCAAGGTCGAGGATACCTGCAGAAAGATACACAGAGAGGGAGAGAGAGAGGACGAAGCACAACTAGGGGAGAGGGAAGAAACAAAGTTAATAACATGCAATGATGTCATAAAGTGGACATAGAGAGAAAAGGTGGAGAGGAGCTCAGTGTAATGTGGGTCCCCCAGCAGACTAAACCTATAGGAGCTTAACTAAGAGATGGTTCAGAGTCACCTGAGTCATCTCTAACTATAAGCTTTATCAAAAAGGAAAGTTTTAAGTCTAGTCTTAAAGGTAGAGTGTGTGTCTGCCGATTGGGAGCTGGTTTCACAGGAGAGGAGCTTGATAGCTTAAGGCTCTGCCTCCCATTCTACATTTGGAAACTCCAGGAACCACAAGTAGACCAGCAGTCTGAGAGCGAAGTGCTCTGCTGGGATAATAAGGTTCTATGAGGTCATTAAAATATGATGGGCCTGATCATTTAGGGCTTTATAAGTGAGGAGAAGGGCAAGATGCTATCTAATCTATTCTAGATTTTACAGGGAGACAATGAAGAGAAGCTAATGTAGGAATACAGGAGAAATATTATCTCTCTTGTTAATTCCTGTTAGAACTCTGGTTGCAGCATTTTGGATTAACTGGAGGCTTTTCGGTTAGCTATTGGGACATCCTATCAGTAACGAATTACAGTAGTCCAGTCTAGAAGTGACAAATACATGGACTAATTTCTCAGCATCACTTTGAGACGGGATGCTCCTAATTTTAGCAATATTTTGAAGGTGGAAGAAGGATGTTCTAGATATTTCTTTTATGTAGGAAGTAAATGACATATCTTGGTCAAAGATGACTCCAAAATTCCTCACAGTAGCACTTGAGGCCAATGCAAAGTCATCTAGTGTAGCAATCTGACTAGATACCATGTCTCTGAGATTTTTGGGTCCAAATATAATAACCTCAGTTTTGTCTTAATTAATTAGTGACCAATTAAAGTTGTTCTATAGATTGGTCGTTAACCACATGCTAGCTAACAATTATCCTACTTCCTATGCTTTCATTGTAACAGGAAGACAGCCCAAGCTCAAAGCTCTCCCTCGTCATCATCGTCTTCTGACAGTGAAAAGGAAACAAAAAAAAAGAGGTAATGTAAAAAAGAAAAAACTGCACCACACAACTAATATTAATTTTTACATTCTGACCTGGAGCAGGTCTTCATATTGTCTTACAAACTATATTAGTATCTGAGTGGAGTTGTGAGTTATTGACCTCAAGTTAGACAAATTTGAGGAAGGCTGCTGTCACCTACTTGTGCTGTGTTTTAGGCTTTTTCGTATAAATCTGAGAATATAGATACTGACAACACTCCTTATTGTTAAACTTAAGATAACTAGAATCCAGCTGAAGTGCAGTAGTTTGGAAACTGAATGTGTTTTTTCTCAAAGCCCTGCCAGGCCTCAGAGGGTGCCAGCTGATTCGCTGAGAGATTCTCGTTCACTCAGTTATTCTCCTCCAAGATACATGAGAGCAGCGCCGTCATCACCCAGCCGCAGGTTTGTACCTAATGAGACATTTACACTGATAGGCAGATAAATCATGTCAGGGTAATGAACGTATCATAGACCTGAACCTTTTTTCTTAATTCCTAATCTTTTTTTCTTTTTTTGTCAGTGGCTCTGATAGTCAGAGGCTTAATGTATAAAGCTTTATAAATGTAACATGTATTTTAAAAAAAGTCCTAAATTTTCCTACAATTTGGACAGATCTGTGCACACAATCCCAAAACTTTACTTTGCTCGGCAGACGCTTTTATCCAAAGCACCTTACAGGGAGCTAGCGCTGAGTGTCTGGCTCAGGGACACACTTGGTGGGGGATGGGTTAGGAGTCAGGCTGGGATTCGAACCTACGACCTTCTGCATCCCAGTCTGACGCTTAACCCATTGAGCCACCACGCCATCAGCAAATCGAGGTTCAGTGCTTGTTGTCCGATTGTATGCACACACCTGTCATCCCAACAAGCCTGGACATGGTTCTAATGTATGATGGACAGACGGATGTATCAGAAACGTCATGTGATTGAATCTACTAAATAACTATGTTAACACTCGCAGTTTGGGATGTGAAATATTGTAACTTTAATGCTGAGAGGGACAGACTGAGCTTGAAAGTGTCTGACACCAAGAACAAGACAATTAAGTATATTAGTTATTAATGAATTATGGGTTTTTTGTTGTTGTTTTTTTTGGTTCCCCACACCACTGATCATCTTGTACTGTGATAGAACCCAAGGTTTTATAAATGTTGATTTGTACATCTTTTACCTCTTGTGGTAGGAGTGGCAGCAGACAGTCCCCAAACCGCTCCTCAAGCAGCAGACGGAGACAATGAGCTAATGGCGACCTCTTGTTATTTCTCTGTTCATCTCCGGCTGAACAGTTCGAACTGGACAACAACATGAACTTAACAGTCAGCGGTCAGTAAATACACATCTGTGACTGTTAGGGGACTGATTCTCGGTCTGAGTCACCACACAGTAACCACCAATATGTTTGTGTTTTTCTTAAGCAGTGATGACCTGAGGCTGACTTGTACATTTCTTTTTATGAGCTAAATAAGAAACGTACACTTCACTTTCCCACACAATTAAGTCCAACATAACTCTAACAATGTTCCTCTGTACTTGTATTGTTTGTTGCGTTCTACCTGTAGATATGATCTGTCCATATTTTGGTTATTATGTAACAGACGTGATTTCCATTTATTGTGATCAGAAACTGAAACATGGTCGATTTCTTTGTTGGAAATGGTTAATATTAATAAAAGCAATTGTACATTTTATTTGCGTGGAATTTCTTTTTTATTGGTGTGGCATATCAAATTTGAAGGATAAGTCTGATATTATTTCTTCATACTGTCAACATAACTCACTGCTCCAAAAAATTAAAGGAACACGTTAATCAGAGTGTAGTATCAAGCCAGTTAAACTTTTGGGATATTGATCTGATAAGTTAATCATTGATCAGTTAAGTAGCAGAGGGTGTTGTTAATCAGTGTCAGCTGTTTTGTTGTTAATGAAGTTAACAGGTGCACTAAAGAGGCAACAATGAGACGACCCCAAAAACAGGAATGGTTTTGCAGGTGGAGGCCACTTTTTTTTTTTCTCCCCTCCTCATCTTTTTTTGGTTCCTTTTCAGTAGTTTTGCATTTGACTAGGATCAGTGTCACTGCTAGTAGCATGAGGTGATACCTGGACCCTACAGAGGTTGCACAGGCAGTCCACCTCCACCTGGATGGTACAATGATGCATCTCCCAGCACAGTCTCTAGCATAGAGGAGATTGCAGGAGACAGGTAGTTATTCCAGGAGAGCTGGACAGGGCAAACAAAGGTCCTTAACCCATCAGCAGGATCAGTATCTGCTCCTTTGTGCAAGGAGGAACAGGATGAGTACTGTCAGAGCCCAACAAAGTGACCTCCAGCTGGCCACTGGTGTGAATGTCTCACCAAACCATTAGAAACAGACTTCATGAGGGTGGCCTGAGGGCCCAATGTCCTCTATAGAGCCCTGTGCTCACTGCCTGGCTCGACTGGCATTTGCCAGAGAACACGATCAGGACGTTGTCAGGCATGCATACAAGCATACAAACTACTGACGACCATTTTGAGTTGCTGCAATGACATTTCAGCAAATTGGACTAGCCTGCTGGATGAGTTTTTCAGATAGGTTGATCATTTTCATCAAATGCTGTGTGATCCTTTTGTTCCTAACACATTACCAATTCCATATCAGTGTAGATATTCAGCATGTTTTTTTTTCAATTTAGGTCTGATGTGTTTTCAAGGTGTTCCTTTAATTTTTTTAAGTGTATTTTAACTCAATCTTGCATGCAACATCATGCATCAAATCTCCCCCAGAGCACCAAATGTGCATTAAAATCCAAAAAAGGAAGGAGCCAGTGGGCTTAGAGCTTAGACCCACAGACAGAGTAGATAAGTCACAAAATATTGAGAGATAAACTAATGTGTAGTTGCTTTGGATCTAGTTTTGTTGGCAAAAACTAGAATATTGATACACCTTTTACAGGACCCCAGTGGTGTGTACATTACAAACCCAACTAGTCCAGACTTTCCATTCTTTTATATGTTGTAGCCCAAAAAAAATATTCTTACAAGGAATTATAGCCTTTTTCATACACCCATATTTATCTCATAATTAATTAAAGAAACTAACATAACAAACAAGGGTTGCCTTCAATAGTTGAATACTTTGCAAATGTTTCTTGTAATCAATGACTGCCTAAAGTCTGGAAGCCATTTTGAGATGACCAAATCCTGAGTTTATTCCCTCAAGATGTTCATCAAGCCTTTACTGTACCTGACAGTGGGTTCTGCTTGTTCGTGGGTCTTTCTGCCTTCAGTCTTGTCTTCAGTATGTCTTTTATGTTGAAATTAGGTAAATGACTTGGCCTGTTGCCTTTTTTAGTTGTACGTTTTTGGTTATTATCCATCTGCAATATAAAGCGACATCCTGTTGACATACCTCAGTTTTGCAGCATTTGTCTAAAACGGAGCAGAGTGTAGCTCTTACACTTCAAAATTCATTCTGATACTTTTGCCTCCAGTCAGTTCATCAATGGTCACTAGTGACACGGTTCCATTGGCAGTCACACGTGCCCATGCCATAACACTGCCTCCACCATGTTTGACAGATGATGTGGTGTGCTTTGGATTCTGAGCTGTTCCTTTGCTTCTCCATACTTTTCTCTATCAAGTTCATTTTGGTTTCATCTGTCCAAAGAATCTTATTCCAGAACTGGACAAAGACAGGCAAAATTGCTGTTGCTGAGCTGCCTGATATTTCCTTCTTTTTAAAAATGTTTCCAAACTGTTGTACTCCCATTGATTTTGCTGTCTTTCTGATGGGTTAATTTTGTTATTTCAGTGTAATAATAGCCTCCTTTACTTGCACATCCAGTCTTTCATCTGCTTGATTAATCATGGAGTAATATGGAAACAGGCCACTTTTGGCCATCCAACTGCTTGTCATTATTTATGAGCCCACAAAAATGGGGGTTTGTGTATGAAAATGGCTGTAATTCTTGGTTAATGGTAAATGTCACACTTTTGTCAGACTCCTTGTATCAAAGCTCAAAGTGAAGTGAGTGTACAGAAGCCAAAACCAAACAACTTGTCATTGTTTCATTATTTATGGACCTAACTGTATATGTTGTGCAGACTGAAGAATGATAATAAGATATTATTTACTACCAATTATTAAGATACAAACATTTAATGAAAGAAAGGAAATACTAAGCTTTTTGAGGACAAATGTCAAAAAATTACTGATGGACCTAACTGTTGCTTAAGTAAATAAATATTGGGCTGATAAATAATGGTTCTGGGTGTGGAGGCAAAAGAGAAAGGATAAAAAGAAATGTGTGCTAAAAAAGTCTGCTACTGCAAATGTGTGTATAATATTATCTACATCATTACAGGAAGATAGATAATCAGTATAAGCAGTGGTGTAGTCAGGGTGTGAGCAGGTATGCAGCGTATACCTACTTCTTATTCAGTCAGAACAGCATATACCCACTTGTAAATGACCCTTTTATCAAGGTATATGCAGGTATATGGTGTGTACCATTTACACATTTACATTTTGTTCAGTCGGAACAGTGTATACCCACTTCTTCATTCACCCTGATACACTTATAAACTGTTATGTGCTGAACGTCAGTTTTTTTTCTGCCTTTGTTGATTACTGTGCAGCTACAACGTCGCCCTCAGGGGAGCTGACTTTATTTTCTACTTTGTTGTGGTCACACTTAGAAGCCATAATGCATTTGTCACTATGCGTATACATAAAAATAAGAATAAGAAAACGTGAGAAGTGACTGATGCTGTGTGAACTGCAGCACCAGTGAAGCGTGAAGAGCTGCGACGGGAGACTTTAACTGACGCACCTCCAAAACCAAAATTCACAGTATTATTACAACACGGCAGCTAAGGCAAGACACAGTAACCTGCACTCTGCAGAGTAATGATCTCAGGACATCCGTATCATTAACTGCAGAATAAATGTCACAAAGGTCACAAATAATATTTCTAAGCTGATGAATGATTTTTCTTGTCTTTACTGAACACAACCATTAGACAAAGTCATGGCAACAGTGTTTTAATCAGTGGTTGAACCACCTTTGGCACCTTTAACCTCAATGGTCCCTAAGGACTCAATGAGTATCACAGTACCAAATGGTCTTTAACAACTGTTGATCATAGGTCTTCTGAGATCTCTTTTCTGCGAGGCACACCTCACATTTTTATAAGTCAAGGTAGCTCTTAATCACACCTCCAATGATTCATTGATTGGACTCCAGGTTTGCTAAAACCTGACTCCAGTTTACTTTCAGTAACATCAGCAGCATTGCCAATACTTTTTACACCTTTGCTTTGTGTGTTTAATATGTTTGTTCAATAAAGACGTGAAAAATCACGACTTTTTGTGTTTTATCAACTTAAAATCAGCGTGTTTGTTGATATTTGTGACACTGGTGAGGATCACATCACATTTGATGACTCATTTATGCAGAAACCATGAAGCTGCAAACAGTGCCATTACTTTTTATTGGAACTGTCTGTCCTGCTGCCTTTCGTTCTGTTTTATCCTTTTTTTTCGTAAAAGCTTATGTCTGTCAAATCTGTGTATTTAAAGAAAGAGTTGGGACAAAGCTGTTTCACGGTGAAAGGTTTTTCCCACATGACGTGAACGCTGCATCAGATGAGGAGAGCGGGTCATCAGCTGCAGACAGTCAGGTGTGGTCGGCAGGGAGACGCTGCGACTGGAGCTGGTGATCCAGCGGGCTTAACCGGGACAGAAACAACGTTTACCGCTGATATGTTTAGATAATCCATTTACCGAGCAGCGAGTAGACCAGGTGACATAAGTAAGTTTTTTTTTTATAAATATAATGTCTAGTTCGGAGTGTGTTCGAAGTTTTCTGACGTCTTGGGTGTTGAGAGCAAACCTCTGACAGGCCAGGGTCAGGCCCAGAGTCAGTCAGTCCAGATTCCATATTAAAAAGATGGAAGTCTTAAAGTTTTCTTCGTTATAACTAGCAGTATACACGTTACCAAACGCAAATGAACATTTTTATGAGTTGTTGGGCTTTCTTTAATATTCCGGTTGAAGCAGGCATTGCTTAAAGGGAAAACTATTTGATTTGCCGTTTCATACTCCTCATACATTACTACATTACCTTCGGCAAAGGTTTTGGGAGCTAACTAGCTTAACGCGTAGCCGTTGGAATAAACGGATGTTTGTTTAACCTCAGCACGGTGTTATTTAGTGTTAATATGTGCCGAGTTGAACGACACCTTGCATGTCCTTATTTGCATGTCCACACAAGTAGACAAGGGCTTGTGAGTGCCAATATTAGATATAATAAACGAGATTGCGTTATTTTCACGGGGAGTTTGGCGTGACGTTCCTTCAAACCTGGAGCGGGACAGTGAAGTCGAGCTGCAGATACTGCGGGAGACATTTGAACAGATTCGTGTTTCTCGATCGACAACTAGCAAAGGTTAGTGTCGTTGTAGGCGTTCATTTAATCGAGTAGACACCATTTTTTTTGTCGGCCATCAGTTGAACCAGTGACCGTAGACGCTGATGCGCTTCATACGTTTGTGGGGTTTTTAAGCCAGACTACGTTCACAACCTTAGAACAATCAGTGTAAAGTGTATCTGCTAATGATAATGCCAATTTAATGACTTCGTTTTTTTCTGAAATGATGTGGATTACGGTCTACTTCAATTCGGTACCTACAGATATACACAATGACGAATGAAATTTAAACTTTATTACCGTTAAATATATTATCAGTTGTCTCAAACATTTGTTCTTCATAAATGCACAACAGAAGACCGAGACAGACGACAACAATACTAAAAACGATTATTATTTTAGACCTGTACTTGTATCATACAAAGTGTTTTAGAGCTTGCATTATTAATGCTAAATTTTCCATTAGGGATTAGAGAGGTCTCAATTACTTTCAAATTGTAACGTCAGTCTTTCCTGTTTTCATGGAAAACTGTCCCAAGCTCAGCTAGCTCACCTCTGTTCCTCTGCCTCTCTAATTTAGCTTGTGCCTGCCAGGAAAAGGCTTGAATAGCTTGACAGTGTGACAGCCAGGGAGCTTTTGTTGCTACCTTGCTAACCCAGCTTTAAGTTATAAGGATGGGGGTGGATAAAGCAGGATGAGGAAGTTATGTTTGGTGACTCAGCTGTTGTTTGAGAAGCAGGGAGGAAGGTAAGGAGGGCCACAGTTTACATACAGCTATCAGAATGAACTGTGCTGCTTCATTTATGTAATCTAGTCTAACGTCATTGCTCTTTTCTGTTTCTTTGTTTAGCACTTTTTTTTTAAAGCCTGGGCTAAAGAAGCAAGACCCTCTTTATCTAGCGAAACAGGGAACAGTTGAACGGAAGTGAAATTAAGGGATCAACTCAAAGGAACCTCAACAAACGAAACCACAACTAAACTGCTGTGAAAAAGAGGAACTACTGAGTTTCTCATGTCCTTTAAATAAGGGATGGAATTAAAGAGTGAGAGATGGAGGAGTTCAGGGCGATAACCGGCACCAACTGGATGTATGATCAAAGTCATTCGTCTGTTTGGCATGTTTAAATGCATCGACCTAAGTGAAGAAGAAAGGACAGCGTGTCCACACTGCACTGAGAAATTTGTGACTGCAAAAATCAATGAGTCGTCATGTCACGTTGGAAATCCCCAGCAGGAGTTTCATCGAGTGGAACTGGAACTAAGGTGGATCCACGCCGCCAGTAGTAGCTGTGAAGCATGAATCATGAATGCAGAGCTCTTCAGAAATGCTCCATATTGTACGGGCTGCTGTGGTTTCACTTTGAAACCAAAGAGCATGATGTGAATGTCTGAACTGAAACTCAAGGATAAGCCAAAACTAAAAAAGTGCAGAAATCTACCAGGAAATGTCCTCTTATTGGCATGGGAATGCCTGTGATTTTTGGACAGTCTGTTGTTCTTCTCTGAGCTCGTAGCATTGGGAGCTAGAACAAACAAAAACACTGGTGAGAGAAGGAACATCGCCTTCTCCTATGAAACAGTTTTTACTTCGAAATTCAGTAAGAAGCCATCCAAATGGCTGGGAAAGACTACAATCATCTCTTCAAGCTGCTCATCATTGGAGACTCCAGTTAGTATATTTTGCTACGTTTTATATAAATTTGAAGTTAAAACATCTGTGTATGAGTTACTGGAGGTGGACATTAGCAGGTTTTTATGTTATGCCCGCCCTTTGGAGGCCCAGAAAACAAATAACCCAGCAACATGTAAATCAATATTATTAGGGAAAATAGTAAAAATAAATAAATAAAATTATCTAGAAAATAAACTGCATATTCAGAACCAAGCACAGTATTTTCATTCTTCCTACCACACACAATTAACAGTTAAAAATTAACATTTTGACTTGAGGAAATGATACTGGGATGAACAATTTATGCAAAGTGACATGCATCCACGATCATCAGATTATGGTGTAACATCAGCTCAGCATTGGGAAAGCTTTTGACAGAGGAAGAGTGGTTTGAGCCACTCAAACCCATGTGTGCTTGGGTTTTGTTGAGCCCCCATTTAAATAAATCCTGTCTAATATTACTGATGAAAAATATTAATATAGAAAGTAAAAACTGAGTTACAGCTGGGTTTCTGTTTGGACAGAAAAATTTATTTAGCTGTATTAGTCCATGCAATTGCTAGTGTAAACTTGCCTGAACGACACCACCCTTAATATCTGACGTAATCACTGTTAGGTAAGATGTGCTTTGCTCATGTCTAAGGCTAAAAATTCTTTAGATTTTTTTCTATTGTGCCTGACTGACACAGATTCCTATCAAATATTTCTGTCTATGGTCTGACAAGTATGAAAAGTCATTAAACATCCATAGCCTGTTTTCTATTTGTTCTTCTGTAACTTGTATTTCTGTGACATGCCCGTGAGTGGAGACAGTATAAATATATAGAAATATAGTATATTTATACCTACTGGAGTAGAGTATAAATATACTCTATATATACTCTATACTCGCTGAGTCATTTTTTACACGACCTTCATCGCCGCAGCAAATTATTTTTATGCAGCGATTAGATATCATCGTATGAGTGTTGCTGTAGGCTGCTTTGAAGCCTAGAGACACTTTAAGCACTTGTTCTTGTCCATCATTTTGTAAATACTGTCTTGTAACAACCACTAACCAGAGGTTTGGATGGTAGCTCAGTAGGCCCAGAATTCACCTCTGAAAATACAGTTATTTCAGGAAGACTTCTTTCTCTTTTTTATTTATTTTTTATCGCGGTTACATACATTTAGCAATAGTTTCAGTTGTGGTTCATTACTCAACCCTGTTCGTGGCATTGATTTGCATTTGAATCTGCCCTCTACACAGAGTTAAAGTGTTTGGTACTTTTTATGGGTTAACATTGTCATTTGTGGACAGATAAGAAGGGTTATGGATTCAAGTTTCTGATGATGGTTTCCAAAAGATTAGTCTAAGGGTTGGCTTGACTGGGCTTGCCCATGTGTCTTAACAAACCCTTAAATCATTTTCTCTACGTTACTGATTGAGTGTGAGTTCACAATAAATCTGTCAGGCATTTGTCACTTCTGAGAGAAGAAGAAGAAAAGTGATTTGATGATGAGCCAACAAAACTTTAATGCTTTTGTTGAATTATTGGGGCAAACAAATTCTGCATGTTGATACTGCTTAATTGCTGTTCTGGTACTACAGTATGTTTCTCACTTGTTGTGTGGGTAAAATATTGTGATAGTTTTGGGAGTAATCGCATGATTTCCTGTTTCATTCTGGTTTGTCAAGTCTTTCTAACAAGTTGCCACCGGTTCTCCCCACACAATGCTTGTCATATTATTTAAGGATGTCATCTTCTGGTTTTATCATGATTTACTAGTTTCTTTTTAGTCATACTTTGATTTTCACCTATGTCCAGTATGATATCTGCCTTTGCATTTATTTCTTGCTAATTTCACTTTGGCATCCTAACATTTATATTTAATATGCATAGTTGCTTAAAGGAGGGTGTGACTAACTGAGCATAAGCATAAGATATAATCTGTCTTGTCTGTTCTTGACTTGTAATATTAATTCCCTCAAAGTGAGTTACTAATCTGTGTGTCTCTCAGATGTGGGGAAAAGCAGTCTTTTACTTCGCTTTGCGGACAACTCCTTCTCTGGTGAGTTACAACAGCTCCGTGTATTTCACATGCAATCATATTTCTTAAGCCCGCATTAAGAAAGCAGTTCAGGCATTTTATTATCGACACAAATCATCTTATCTCTGGGATTATCTCTGGGATTTTCAGAACTGACTTAACGTGTTAGAGGGAGGCAAGTAGACATTTTGGTTGAGGGCAGACATAAAGAATATGGATATCTTTAAAGAAATGGCAGCAGCCTTACTGTCTGTCATGTCATCTTTTAATCTGTAAAGCTGTGTCCATTTAACAGAAAACATGTATTGTTGTTTTCACCTTAAGGCACTACAAACCACATAGATGAGTTATCTTTGCTTATCAGACCTCTGCTATAGTTGAAGGTCAGTGAAGCCTCAGTAGTTTATCAGGTGCAAAAATAAAAGGACAGTCATGTACATGTCGGACAGCTGTGGAAGGATAAATGAAACCTCGGGCGTGGGCTGAGTGTAAAGGGTTCACTTCACACAACTGGTAACAAAAACATGCAGCTGCACAGCAAGAATTTTACATTCTTCTAGTTGTTGCATCTGGAGACCGACAATCAGACTTAACCATGTTTATAATGGATTTTTTTGGGAAGGAAAGTGCACAAATCCAAAAAACTGTGTCCGTGCAGAACCACTAAAATATGGGCCACATTTTAAAACAAGTTGTGATTCAGGTCATGTCTGAATGGTACCTGTGCTGTCTGCTGATGGTTCACTTGTCTGCAGGCAGCTACATCACCACCATTGGTGTTGACTTTAAGATCCGAACAGTAGACATCGATGGAGAGCGGGTGAAGCTGCAGATATGGGACACCGCAGGGCAGGAGAGATTCAGAACCATCACATCAACGTAATTATTTCCAGACAAACTGGTTTTATGTGCTGGACTTGTCCTCACTTCCATTGTAGCCAGATGATATATTAACTATTTAACTAGGCGTCATCTTTGTCTTTACAGATACTACAGGAACACCCATGGTGTCATCATTGTTTACGATGTGACAAACCCAGAGTCATTTGTAAACGTTAAGAGGTGGTTAAATGAAATCTCCCAGAACTGTGACACTGTGTGCAAGATCCTGGGTGAGTTCACTGTGTTTATGGGAGTTAAAAATAATTGTTTTAATGAAAGAAAACTCTTACAGCATCAATTACATCTGATTAAAATAATTAATGTTGACATTGGACCAGCCTTTAATATAAACAGTATTTCTACAGTAGAGTAGGGAGGATTATTCTTCGCTCAGTAAGTCTTTGGAGTACACCCCTTGATCGGTGCAGAGTGAACAGTTTTGCCTGCTCCCTTTCACAGTGGGAAACAAGAACGATGACCCTGCAAGGAAACGGGTAGATACCCAGGATGCTGCACGTTTTGGGGAGACAGTCGGAGTTCGGGTCTTCGAGACCAGTGCCAAAGAGAACATAAATGTAGAAGAGGTAACTTCGGCACTTTACTTTAATAGCTTTATTTACAGTACAGTATTTAACTGATTTACTTCCTTATTCTTGTTTTGTTAAGATGTTCATGGCCTTCACCCGCATGGTGCTCCGGGCCAAGAAGCAGAGTCAGAACCGAGCCGAGAGGGAACGAGATCGGGAGAAGGACACTGTCAACATCAACGCCCAGAGAGACCGAGACCGCAGGAAGAAAGGGAAGAAATGCTGCTGAGACACAAACACCAAAGCCACTTCTCACTCATCGCTTGCACAGAAAGCATACAAACAAGATTGGGAAAACCGTGCCTTAGGAGATAAGTGTTGTGTTTAAACTGCAGATATGAATGTTAGGAAATGTGCCCTTCAATATTTACTATGCCAAGTTAGAAACAACAATCTGCAGGTTATACTGGGCTGAGGGATTTACAGTCTGACAGCACTGACTGGATGTAGCAGCCTGGAGGTTACATCAGTTAAAGGACCATTCCAGTGCACTTTGTTTTTATTTTTTTATTATTTTCCATGTGTTTAAATCAAATTTGAATGCAGGATCTTGTGTTTTATATGTTGATGGGGGAGTTGGTCAGTTTGTTCAACACTCCAGAGTACGACACTGTCTCCGACTAACAGTTATTTACATTATTGATTGATCTGCTCACAGTTGTCTTGATTAATGAATTAAACGCTTTGTATACATAAAAGGGCCATTGCGATTTTCTAAAGTCCAGGGTGATGACAGCAAAACGCCTGTTTTGTTTGATCAAAATCACAACCTAAAGTACATTCAGTCTCCTGCAGCAAGAAGGTAAATTAGGAACAATCTTTAGCATTGTGCTTGAGAATTCACTTTTTTTGATCTGGCACGACATGTGGCAGTTGAGTTACACACTCCATGCGAAAGTGGAAAGTATGCCGACACAAAAAGACATACCTGGAATAAGTCAGAGCAGCCAAACCCATGTTTAACTGCAAGTTCATGTGATTTTGGTAAATGAGCTGAAACATAACACAGGTATGGTCCTTTAACTTTGCAGTAGTGAGCTGCTAGGCTGATTAAGTTTGTTTTAACACACACTATACCACTAAAAAAGAAGTGGGTGCAGTTGTTACTAAGTTGTAAACCTGACAAACTAAAGAGGTGTGATGAGTGATGTCTTATTTCAGTTAAAGTAAGGCAGGTAATCCCTGACTACAGAAAGTAACTTTGACACAAAATGAGCCCAAACGTTTATTAATATGTCAGATGTTGTTTTTATGTACATTTTGCCTAGCAAATGTCCAAATCCAAATAAAGCAATAAATCTACTTTGTGTCAAAAGTCTTTGTACAGACGAGTGCTTCAGAGGAACCACATTTACATACCAAAACATTAAGAACTTTACCACCCACACAAACCTACGGTAAAATTATCGCCTCACAGTTTCAATTTATAAACTGAGAAATTATAAACTAGTAAAAGAAGAGCTCTTCATGGCAGATCTGCTGTATTGAATTGCACTACATTGCACCTAATGAAGTGGCCAGTGAGTGTATTTAGTTACATTCCTTTCTGTGACTACAAGTCAAAGCAGACTACTGACCTGTGTGGGGATAACATGAATACTTGGCTGTACTTGAAGTCAGTTCTGTGCTTTGACTGTTACCACAAATCTTTCTATTAACTGATTATTTTCTCTTTAAATCTGTGAAGATAATCTAAGTTTAACTGTCTTGTCTCCTGTTGGCTGGTTCTTACTGCCAGGTCAAAGCTAACATGAACCCTAACCTGTACCACAAAAAAGAAAGTGTATAGCGGATCCAAGCTGAGCACCAGTTCCAGCCCTGAAATAACTGAAAGCAGAACTAAAGGTCCAAGATTTCATAATTTGCAACCAGGAAGTTGCTGTTACTACGAATTCAAAGATGCACCAGTGTTGGGGAAACGAGCAAAGCTTCTCCTCGGAAGTGTGAGTTTCAAACTGTGTAAAAAAAAAAAGACACTGTGTAGTTTAGTGTAAAATCTAAATGATGAAAATTAGTCATGGCCCCAGCTGAAACAGTTCAAGCACAAGCAACATTAAAAAGCTTTTATATTTTATATACAACAATCTTCTTCATCAGTGTTCAACACCAGTTACCTGCACAACCTAATCTCCAAAAGCAGCAAACACCACCTGCTCTGATGCTAAGGAGGATGTTTTAATTTAAAAAACAAACTTCTCTTGAATGCAGCACTGCTTTATCAAATCACATGAAAAGTACGGTTAACTCCATTATTATTATCGTCAGTATCCACTTCTTCCAGCTACAGACATGTGGGTAATGTCAGAATTAACCTGAAAGACAGCATCAATGATAGCTGTAACAGGTAATTCCACTCAATCTGAGGAGAACAGTGTTTGTGTACATTTTCCACATTACATGAATGCAGCATCTGACTTCAGCAATTTATTTTCCTTCAGCTTTAGTTTTCTTGCTCCTCCTCCATCAGTTGGACTTGGGGAGTCTGTAGACACCTGCAGAGACCAACAGCTGATGTTCCCTGACTTTCCTCTGCAGGAAGGCCTCCAGCTCGTTGACATCCATCTCCGTGACAACAGGTCCTGTGGCAACGAACATCCGGAGCATTGAGTGGATTCGTTCCAGCGTCATGCTGTCCAGGTTGGTCAGCATTGCCTGGATGTAGGCCCAGAACAGCTGCAGAAACAGAGAGCCATGTGTTTTAAGAGGCTTCTTGACACAGCCATTTTTCATCCTGTAAACTGTTGTGTGTTTGTGTGTTGTGGGCACCTGAAGCTTCTCCTCCCTCTGCTCAGACTGGGTGGTGGTGTTGGAGTCTCTCTCCTCGTCACTGTCGATCAGCATCACCCCTCTCTCCATCTTTTCTTTAGATGAGCCCGTCTCCACCACATAGTAGCGTCCTCCCGCCTCCTCCCTCAGCACGCCGTGCTGCTGCCACAGGGCTAACTTCCTGTGCACCAGCTCCTTCGGGGCACCCAGCTTCATGCTCAGCTCCTCCAGAGTCCACGAACCTAATGCACAACAAAAAAATGTTCTCTTATCTGATATGTGATCCAATCCCTCAACTCAGGCTGTGTGACAATAGCGTGTGGTAATGGCAAACAAGAGGACCATACTTTTTTCCTGGAAGTGTAGGATGATGGCAGCATGGATGGGGGAGACAGTGAGATTAGTGAGGGTTCGATCCTCCAGCTCCACATCCAGAGTGACTGAACCCAGATGAGGCTTCCAGCTCAGAGTCCTCATGGCCTGAAACACAAGACAAACTGCTGTTACTGTGTGTTAACACAAAGCTTCACTTGCAGCAGTCAAATTTGGCAACACGAGCATAAACATGCAGCTGCGCGTTTCATTTTTGCCCATTACCCGTCAGTAAGGAAACGCTCCTGATCAGCAGCCAACGCTTAGCTGAGGAGTCCCCTTTTAAAACTGTGACAATGAAATAACAGTGACAAAAACCTCCACCTACAGTACAATTATTAACAAGGTTCTCCTAAAATGAGCGCATAAATCTGCAGTAAGTGATCACCTTGAGCTTCTCGTAGCGGTGAGTGTACGCCTCCATGGCTTGGCAGGCAAGTGGAGGGAGCTCCAGTTTCTCCTCCTTAAGCGGAGGCCAAAATTCAGATGAGAGAATGATCGCTGACAGAGACAGCGAAGGCTGCTCCTCGTCGCTCAGCCTCGATTCCTCCTCCCTGATGTTACTGTTGATCCTCCTAGAGTCCGCCATGTCCTGGTGGGGAGACAGACAAGATGAATCTGTGACCACATATTTCACCTTTATCTAAAGATAACAATGTTACTGTGCTTTACCAACCTAATATCTGAGTTACAGCTTATGTATGACATCATGTGGGATTGTTAATAATCACTACAGAGTAAAACATGTCAGAATCTGTTTACCTTCAGCATGACTTCACAGTAATGCATGTGAGACTCCCCGAACCGGAGCTTCAGCAGCTCCACGTTACGAATCTCCCTGCAGACACACAAGTAAAAAAATATAGAAAACAACTGGATAGTGACAGTTCAGTATCAATGAATTATTATTACAACACACCACCAACACTGTAGCTAACTGTCTTCAGTTCTCCTATGTAACGTGAATGTGTCAATACTTGCACAATGTTGATGATGCTTAAGTGTTGAAAGTGCAAAGTCAGCAAACATTAGTCTAACACAGGGGTCGGTAACCCGCGGTTCAACTCGTCTGCCGTGGCTCCCGCCCGTTGGTTTTGGAAAAATGTGTAACATTTAATAATTCATGGACAGATTAATTTGCTTTCACTGCTGACGAAGCATTAATTCGGCTTCAGCTACTCAATCACCTGTGATGAATCAAAAAATGTAAGTGATATTTAACACATAGCGCTATGATGCACATATGTGAAGTCATCTGTCCTAATAATAACGTTCATATTAAACTAAACTGCATTCAAAAACAAAAACATTCTTACGTATTTGCGACCGGATTACACAATGATCAAATGTTCACAATCAGCGTAAATGACAAGTCGCAAATACGCTGATACTGAACATATGAATGAAATGTTTACAGACAACATATGTCCGGTCTACAACACACTGTTAATGTTACCATATATACGGTGTTTTCTCCATTTTGGGGATCAACTGGTTTTGCGGCTCCAGATGGATTTTATTTATTGGGAAATGGCCTAAATGGCTCTTTTAATGCTGAAGGTTGCCGACCCCTGGTCTAACATAACCCTGACTGTCTGATAAAACCTGTTGGCTGTGATTTACCTGGCAGTGTTGTAGTTGAGCTGGTGCAGCAGTCTGTCAGCCAGCACGGCTCTGTACTCGTCTATGAAGATGTCTTTACTGCCGTAGATACTGACCAGCAGGCTGATGATGTCTGATGACCGATGTTTAGAGCCCATTTTATCTGTCAAGTATTAAGAAAAAACACGTTAGACTCAGCGATTATGGCAACAGAAAAAATAACCCATGATGTGTTTACTGACCTGGGACAGCGTCAGTTGGGTCTGGAGTCCAGTCCTCTGGATCATTCCCTTCTTCATCACTGTCCTGCATCTCCAGAGTCACCGGGTCTCCTCTGGACAGCTCGGAGGCCAAGTCAGTGCAGCCCTCTGCATCTCCAGTCAGCCCGGCTACGATCTGCCTCACCGTGTCCTCGCGAGTCCTTAAACACACCACAGCTTCCGTATTTTCTTGTTTATTTACATAACACAGTACCACACATCACTATATTAGTAATTTCATCTCCTTTTTAAAGATGTGAAACAGAAAAGTTAATTGAGAACAAATGTACTCACCTGAGGTACTTGCGGATGGGTTGGCAGGCGACCTGCAGGATGACCATGGATGGGTCCAGCTCTCTGAGGGCCTTGATGGCCGAGATGTAAACCGTGAGGATGTCAGATGTGTGAACGCCTGAGGACAGATGAGCAGACAGAGACTTAACAGAGTTTAAAGTGGATTCTGGCTACTGTCTGCAAAAATACCACAGTGTACACATTATTTACCTCAAAATATTCCATATATAATCAAAGGTGTATGTGTAGAAGTATGTACACTATGGTCGATTTTATTCAGCTTATTTATACAAAATAAAATTTGCATCCAAGTGAAAACACGTCTCTACAAAGTAACAATGAGTGTTCACCTGCCTCAAAAATAATGTAAATCATCACTCAATCAACTCTACTGATTGTAGTATAAATACACGTGTATTTAAAATGTATAATTACTGGTGAATCAGTATCATTTCCACAATCTACACCGTGAAGACAAAAGAACAGTCCAAGCAACTCTGTGGTAAAGTCAGGGGCTGAATACAAGTTACAGCTCAATCCATCGTTAAGACATAGAAGGAACATGACACGTGCGTAAATCTGCCTGCAGCAGCAGTCCCCTCAAACACTGAGTGAAGGGAAGAGAGGGAGGACACCAGGACACCTGTGACTCCTCTGAGGGGTTAACAAGCTTCTGTGGCTGAGACAAAGTCAAAGGTTTATGAGAGTGTGAAGAAGAAAAAAGCTCAGACTCTGAGGTCAACAGGAGGTTCTGAGGTTCCCTGGTCTGCTGAGTTCAGAAATAAGGTTTAGGCCATCAGACTAGACTGTAAGAACCCAGCCAAAAGCTATGCACAGTCTCTCCCATGTCACCTGCAACTGCAGAGTTGGATGGACTGTTGTTCTGTCTTCACGGTGTACTTTTAGGTCATGATACTTTCAGATACATGTGTATTTATACTACAACCCTTGAAACACATTCACTGCACTCATGTGATCTAGAAAAATCTGTTTACACTTTGACATGAAAGGGTCTTTTTTTTTAAATGTGTTTGTCAAAAAGTCAAATTAATTCAACAATGTTAAAAAGTTAAAACTTCCAAGAGGAATGAATATATTTTTAAGAACTGTGCTGTATACATCTAACTGAGAGTAGGAGCATGGCTCATACTGAACTAACCCGGGTGCAGCAGGCGGCTTTCAAAAGCAGATTTTAACGAAGTGAGGAGCTGCTGTCTTTGATTGGTCCTTTCCAGACAAAACTTAAGATCCTCGATGGCAGCTTTGGATTCTGGGAAATCTGAAGCACGAAAGTAAACACAAGAAAAGTCATATCACCCTATAAATCTATGCATGTAAATGTGATATATACAAGGTCACAATTCTTTACTCGACTACATTTACATAATTTAGAGTCACTTTTTGTCAAAAACCCCAACTGATAAAATCTCAACTCATCATAGTTACAGAAACCTGAGTGAGATGCTTGGGATTAATGTTGCCATAGAAGTTGAACTGCATTACCACATTAAAAGCATACAGTACTACTCGTTTTAAACATTTCCATTCAATTCATATTAAAATACTACTTCAACAACCTGCTGGGACACTTTGAACTGAAAGAAGCTGATTTTTCTATCGCACCTCGAATGATGCTGAAGAGCTCTTCGATCCTCATGTTGACATAGATCCTGCAGAAAAACTGGTGCATGTGGCATCTCCACTGCTTCAGGATGGGGCTGGCGGATTGGACGGCCTGGACACTGGAGGGCCTGGAATCGCTGGGAGCAGGTGCCAGACCATCTGTGTGGACCTCGCTTGCAAACACTTTGCTCAGCCAGCCCAGCACCAGCTCCAGCCACTGCTCACACACAACAAATAAAGACACAACGTAACCAACAGCTAATGAAGAGCTCATCTCGACGGGATTGCGTGAAACTATTCAGTTTGAACAGATGTTTCACCTTCTGGAACTCCAGCAAGAAGGAGCGCTCATACTCGCCCCGGCAGTGCTGCTCCATTCGCTGCTCGATGAGCTTGTGGAGGATGGAGGTGATGGCCTCCGAGCTGACCCACTCCAGCAGCTGTAGTTTGGAACTATAACAACATAAAATCATCGCTGTCATTTCAAACGCATACGTGATCCGTTTTTCATTTTCCTGCAGTACATGGCTGCCTGTTTGGTTTTACGTGACCATGTGGTGATCATCTTTTTTTTTTTTTTTTTTAATCAAATTTCAAACTAAATTTTGTTCTCCGGCATCTGGCTGCTGAATGATCCACTTTGTTGTCTGCTGTGTTCTGTGAGTTTTCTCACAGCTGCCTGCTGCTGGTGGACACTGAACCTACAGAATGTGTGCTATACAACCAAAGCTAGATGCTGAAAGAGGCTAAAAAGCTGAGTGGCCTCTTTCAGAGGGTGTTGATAACAGAGTGTAAAGACTGTAAGTGGTCAGCTGTAGGGTACTTATCTTTAGTGACTTCACTCACAGTATGTGGCTGAGCTCCTGTAGTTGTTGCAGGGCCTCCTGACACCAGCACTGCTGCATCAGGACCCCACAGCCTCGGCAGATCCCACTTTCTTGACCATTAGGAACCTCGGCCCCGTCCTCAGTCTCCCCCTCCTGGTTCATATAGACAGAGAAGGTCCTGCTGTAGAACTCCAGCACTCGTTCCTGGAGAACAGGGGAGGGGGAGAAGAGGAGGAGGGCCCTGATGATGGTGAAAGCTCGATCCAGGAGCCCATTAGGCCCAGGGCCACAGAGATCACCTCGGCCCTCGTTCTGCCACATCCCTAGCTTGTTCAAACCACCTATAAGGAGAAGAGGGAGGATGGTTGAATACAGTGGCAGCTCTGACATGAACACAGAAAACCAGTGATGGGTGCTGGAGTTAACCAGTACCAGGTTCTACTTGCCCAGGAAAGGTTCTAGTCGGTGCAACAGTGTTCGAAAGGCTGAGAGAAGAACCCAGGCCCTGCCTTTCTCCTCCAGTTCGTTCTCTGGCTGTTTGAGTCCGGCCCAGAATTCAGGAACCACAGAGGAGGGCAGACGCATCTGCAGAGTCTCCAGGAGCCAGCTGCCCAGCAGCCGGCCCACACCCTGACTACAGAGCAGGGCCAGGGAGTCCGAGAGGCTCTGCTCTGACACCAAGCATTCAGAAGACACCTAAAATGTTTTACTTATTGTAAATGTTAGGTGAAAATGATAAATGGTACTTTATAGGATGTTTGATCTTCAATGAACAAAATTATGCTGTAAACTTGGTAAATGGATGGACACTAAAGCACAAACAAACAGAAAAAGACGTGTATCAGTCATTATATATTAACCGATTTACTCTACTAATTAATGAACTACAATAGATGGTGTCCCAATATCTATGAACCTTTGCTACAAGCAGGAAAACGTTAAATCGTTAGATATTTGAATGGAGTTCTGCTACATCAGTTCACTCCGTGTTGTCTCCGGTCACTTGGCATCATGAGTCCGGGGATGAAGCCTACTCACCAGAGCTGCAGCAACAGTTTCCCATGCATCAGCAACCCCGGGTTGTCTTTCGGGTCCCGAAATTTCCGCAGAGTGCGATTCCATCACCATTTCCTCCATCTTCTTAGACCCTTTTCAGAAACAACGAACTACCAAGAGTGCGTATAACATTTAAACTGCGTTGTGTTTTCCCGATTTATAAAGACTCACGCGTCTGTGTAAAAGTGCACATTATGTCTTAGTTATGTTTTATAAATGTTTTAAATTAATAACTGGACTTGTTTCTGTTAAATTCTTTTTGATTTGTTTTTAAATAACATTACATGACATCTGCTGGTATCGCGGGTTTACGTCTTCGTCTTCCTCTCCTCTCGTTTCCGGCAGACCGCGTGCTCACACGCTTGATGCTGCCCCCCAGAGGTAACAACACGCATGTAGTCTGTCCCCCCAGTGGTCACAGTGAGACGCTGTTCTACCACGTGACTGTTATTGGTATCAATATGTAGAAATTAATATTGGCGTGTTTTTTTACATAATCAGTAGTAGTGTCAGCATTTATAAATAATTTGAGAGTTCTTCTTATTATTATGAGTTTTCCAACTGTATATAATACAACTCATTATATTACTGTATATATATTACTGTATATAATATTTGTTTTGTAGACATGGCTCATGGGTATTGCCTCTACATTACAAAATAGACTGTATTCAAAGATTTATTAAAAAATATAGAAGTGTTGGTTCTAATAACAAACAATGGTAACAATTGGAAATAATAACAAGAACTCCCTACACAGATTGTTCTGCCCTCTAGCGGTCATTGTTACTAACTACAATCAAACCACCGTAAAGCGTGGGGATACTTCCGTAATAACATACAAAATAATTCTAAAGTAGCTTTGGTGACGTGACCAGCCGAGGGCAGTGTTTACTCATAATTATCCATCACGCCCTCTAAGGCCACTAAATCTTCTACTGAAAAAATTAAAAATAAAGTTTAGGTCTTCATTTAACCCAGTATAATAAACAATAATAAACAAATAAATAAAAATGTACTTATACAGGGCATGTTACATAGTCATAGAAAAATATTCCAACCATAATATGGAAGAAAATACACATAATATCAGCCAGCACAAGAAACTGTTGTTTAAAAACAGTAGTTAACATCTGTAATAGTCATACAAATTGTTACTGTATTGATATCAGTTTTCAGACAAGCAGCAAAGCAGAAATAAAAAGTGTGTGATTTTTAAGTATTTCCGCCCCCTGGTGGCCACAACGAGTAACTGCTGCTGCGCGCGCCAGCGTCAAGCTGCACAAATTAAACGCAGCTTCCGGGACTCTCGCGCTGTAGAGTCGGTGTAGTTACGTCACTTTTAGCAGCAGCTCACCCTGAAACATCATCATGGCAGCGGAGTGCGAGTGAGTTTGTTGACAACATGATTGTGACTGTTATCTACATTAATGTCACGACTCTCCGTGTGTGTGCGTGTTTAGAATCGGCGACTGTCTTGGTATTGAAATGTAATAAAGTGTCGCCGCGGTGATGTAGTTAGCGGCACAGCAAGTGAGCTGACAGGCTAACGTTAGCTTGATTTGTTTGACTAAAGCAGTTAGAAAATAGCACAGGGAGGCAGCAGTGTGAGTTAACTACTGGATGTTTTTCTCTGCAGTGTGCTGTCAGAGATCGAGGTGCTGCAGTCCATCTACCTGGATGAACTGCTGGTCAACAAGAGAGAGGACGGGTGAGACAGCAGTCAGCTGTAAAGTCAGCACTTTTCTTCATGAGCTTTGGTCTGAGTGGTGATTATTGAGTGATCAGGGTGGTGTGAGGACTCAGACACAGAGGGGGTGCCCTCAGTGTTTAGATCCATACACGGTGACCATGTGTTTGTGACGATAGCAAACGTGAAACACATCAGCAAACCTCTACTCCAACCCAAACCATGAAGCTGTGCAGAGTGAACCACGTATGAACGTGTGGTTTCTGTCATGCAGAGAAAGATTAAATTCACATATTGTTTTGGCACAGAGCAAATGGTTTGTGGGGCCTTTACTGCTCTGACATGCTGTTTCCTTTCATTAGTTTAATTTGTTGTGTGTCTGATGATACCTCACTGACTCCTCTGTCTCTTTTCTTTCCTGTGTTTTGTCTGTGTTGTCATTAACGCAGCTGTTATTCTCTGTCCTCCAGGGGCTGGGAGGTGAGTCTGGTCCTGTACCCGTCCACTGCGGAGGACTCTGTGTCCCAGTTTGTCCGCCTCACTTTGATGTTGACCCTCGACCAGCAGGTACACTCTCCGTTATCATATCCTGCTCAGACTGTGAAGTTGTGTTTGGAGAGTTGTAATGAGGGGAAAAAAACACACATGTTGAGTAGGTGTTATAAAGTGAGAGGTGTATGTGTCAGGTTGTGGTTTGTTTATATACTGTAATCTACATTTTTATTTTGTGAGTCAAAGTTTAATGTAACTGCATTACGTCAAAGGATAAAAAAGAGAAACACTATATTCCTGTTATAAACAACAACTGTCGCTGTCTGAGTCTCTTCCCCCACGTTTGTGATCCTCAGTACCCCTCGTCCTCTCCAGCTATCTCCATTCATAACCCACGGGGACTTTCTGACGACAAGCTCAGCAGGTACTGAACTGAAGCAGTGAACTCATCAAACTCTGTATCAGTCTGTTCACAGTTTTGTGCTAAATATTCAACTTAAAATATTAAATGTAAAATCCATTAATCACTTTTTCTTAGTGTCCAAAAGTGTCTTCAGGTGGAGGCTCAGTCCTGTCTGGGTTCACCAGTGTTGTATCAGCTCATTGAGGTCACTATATACACACAGTGCTTACTGATTTACTGATTTAATGTATTAAGGTGATAATCAGTGACTCGTGTACGGTTTGTAACTGTCCTCCTGTTTTCTTGTGCAGAAAGCAAAAGAAATCCTGACTGAAAGCAACATTCCTCATGGAAATTGTGTCATTTGCCTGTATGGATTCAAGGTGTATTTTTTTTTATTTGTTGTTTACTTGTATTATGTGACAGTAAATTTAAGAAAAAAATTTTTTAAGAAAATTTAAAAATCTGATAACATCACCACAGGCTCAGAAATGGACAAACATTTCGTGTTATTTTAGAAACCAAATAACTTATAGGTTCATTGAAAAACTAAATGGCAGATTTATTGATAATGAAAATAATAATTAGTTGTGACTTTTTATAGTATTGTGAAGGTTTAGTGTTTGAGGCATTTGCACAAATGTTTCTTAAAATCTGCACCTTAAGTTTATAATTCATGCTTCTGTTCATACCTGGTGTCTTCAGGAGGGTGAGAGGTTTACCAAGACGAGCTGTTACCACTACTTCCACTCCCACTGCCTCGGACGCTACGTCAGCCACTCTGAAAGGGAGCTCCGGCAGAGGGAGAAGGAGCTGGAGGAGGACAAGACCAGAGACAGAGCAGACGATCAGGTCAGATATCAGCAGCTGTAATGACATTTATTGGCTTCTGATGAAGGAAATCCTGAATGTTTGCCTCCTGTAACAGGAGCTGACTGTGGTGTGTCCAGTGTGTAGGGAACCTCTGTCGTACGATATTGATCTGCTTCTGTCATCCCCTGCACCCCAGGTGCCTGAGGTAAAACCAGCTTCCAATGGAACCTTTTATATCACAAAACAGTCTCACATGAGCGTCATTAGTCTGTGTTAGTCTGACTGCTGACAGTCAAACCATGAACAGTCTGTGTGTTTCTCTACACTCAGCTGGACAAAGCAGCGATTGGTTCAGATTTTCAGCAGAAGTGGTGTGATCTGCAAAAGCTTCTGGAAAAACAGAAGAGTAAAGGTGGAATCATTGACCCAGAGGTGGAGTCAAACCGTTTTCTGATCCACATCAATGAGGTGAGAATGACTCAGAAATCATAGATAGATGCAAAACCTATCTGATACCAGGGTGACTAACTGAAGTTGTGGTTATATTTTAACTGCATTACAGTGTTGATTAATTGTTTATACAGGTAATCACTTTGATCCAACTCACATGCTGCTAAAGATGTATCGATAGAAAATATGTATCATACATGTATCATCATGATCAGTCACGACATTAATACCACTAGTGTGATAAATGTCACACTGGTGTCAGAATACAGTTCATGGTAGCTTGTTGTGTATGAGGCTGTGTAGCCTCACATGGTGCTGACGCCTGTACACTGCCAGAGTCATCTACAGTGGACCTGTGACCATCGGAACTGGTCCAGAGCAGGTGCTTCACAGTGCTGTTTCTATATAATGTCATATAAAACCGTGAGATTGATGCATGTCAATTCCCACAGGTTTCACCTGCTGCTGAAAATGGAAACCTGGATGTAGATGTTTCTCCCGACTCCCCAGTACCGTGTGCTTCTAATATGCCCTGTGATGAAACGGGATTCAGAGCAGATCAGTTTGCTCCTGGATTCCCTCTCTGTAGAGGTGGGCAGGGCCAGAGGCATCAGAACCAGGTGAGGAGACCAAGGAGAGGAGGTAGATCTAGACCACAACATGGGAGAGCTGCCCCCATCACAGAGCAGCTGGACAAAGTCACCCTATCCTCAGACTGTGCTGAAAGACCAATAAAAACCAAAACTCAGGTTAATCACGGCCAAACCATGCAAGTAAATACAGATTCAGGTGAGTTGAAGACGAGCAGGGAGGTTTACACAGAGCATCACGAGACGCAGGTCTCTCCAGGCGATCAGCCAGCGTGCAAGTCAGCTTTGGAAACTGAATGCCCAAAATATGCTGCAGACTCTGCAGGCAACCATGGTCATCGTGGAAGGAGAAGGGGTCCCCCCCGATCTGCCCCACACAACAGGGGCCCTGGGTCAGCACAATACCACTGGGACGGGCGAGCTTCAAGGAACAGGGGAGGGGCCAATGACCTGTACAGCAGAGGTGGTGGACCCCATCGAGGGCATGGCAGGGGTGTCCAACACAAGGTGGTGGAGAGAGAGGGTGGGAGGGAGGAGGTGCTATGACAAAGGGAAAAAGGAGGGTCAGTGAACGTGTGTATGTGTGCCTCCATTAGGAATTTGCATAGATTAAAACCCTGCTCGAGAGACGAAATTCATTGTAGTATCCTATCCTCCTGTACGTCGCTGTTATCCTGGTTTCTGCTCACTAATATCAGACACCGATGGTTGTTGTTTTTTGTTGTAATGCAGTACGGCTTGAAAGAACAGATTAAATTTACTCTGGATGTCAGTGTGTTACTGGGTGTTTGTATTCAATGGTGTAATAATCACTCAAGCGTTTTTTTTTTTTTAAATATAGCAATACACATTTATTATATTATTTATTAATTTATAAAACATAATACATGATCATAACCGATAAATTACTGTTGTGTAGTGTATGCTCTATATGATGCACAACATGACACTAGTTTCAGGAGAATGGTGAATTTTGAATATTTATTCTTTCAGTGTATCAAAAATTACTACATAGAGTACGCCATGAAATCTCTATTTATCTTTATCCGTTGCATTTTAGTTAGCAACAGTAAAACTTGAACCATTTATTGTTGAAATTTAGATGAAATTTCAAACAACTTGACGCAAAGGCTCATGGTAGCTGTAGTTTTTAAACGTTGAAGGCGGCGCTTCGGCGCCATGTTGGACGTTTTTCTTTTTTTCTGGTTGAGGACCGTCCCATCTGAACAAACTGCGCAGGGTAGCGGAGGCGTGTGGCTGTTTTGAAAACGACTGAGGTTATGACCGGCGGGAGCGACTTTCACAAGGGCTACAGTAACTCAGAACCTCGGATGGATGTAGACATGGATTCGAGTCATATGGACAACGAGCGGGGGGAGCTGGACAGCAGCATCGCGGCTGCGTGTTCTTCTAACGGCAGCGGCGGGGAAGAGGACGAGGCGGAGGCCGTCGGCCGTGCGAGAGAAGCCGGGGGCTCCAGTAGTCAGCACAACCCGGGAGGAGGAGGGGTACTCGGCGGCGGCAGGGAGCAGGAGGTGTCGGTGGAAATTGGAGAAACGTATTTATGTCAAAGAGCCGACAAGACATGGCGTGAGTGAAGAAAAGCATCACCTAGCGTTATCTCACTTAACGTTACTATAAATGTATTAATAAAATGCATAAAAACTATTTAGTGTTTATGCCTAATTAAACTTTATGTTATGAATGGTGTTTCTTTCACCACTAATTATCAGGAGACAACAACAAGAGAGTCGTTGTAAAAGTTACATAAGAAGAATGATTTTTATTTTAGTCAATCTTCACTAAACGTGCTAATAAACTATCCTGTCATATCATAACGCACCAGAGTCCTTTATCAGTTAAAACCACTTGATCCTTCAGCATCTGTAAATGATGTTGAAGTATGATACTGAGAGTTATTTTTTTTGCAAACCTTCTTTTTTAAAGTGGTTTTTATTCATTCTATTGCAGAATGAATAAAATAGCATATATCTCACAAACTATCCGTGTTAGAATAATGAAGCTGCTGTCCCATGATGAACTCCCTCACATACACTGCAGCCAACACGCCCTCATGTGGACACTCATGAGGCTGCAAGTCTTGGAGCTAAGGCTCAGGTTCAGGTTAACAAACCATCAAAGCCTGCGTAGACCATTGTTGACAGAAATGTTCCTATTTGGCTTGTGCAAACCTTACTGAAGTGTCAGAGCTGTACTGCCACCTGCTAGGGAGTTATGAAGAACTATTACAGTTAAAAGCTCATCAGCGCTGAAGTGCTTCTGAATTATTTCTGGCAAACATGGTCAGACAGAGGTAGGGTTGCACAAAGTGACAAATAATGGACACTGTGCCCACTTGTGAAAGCACTAAACCATAAAATGTTTTTACAATAAGAGGTACTACTGATCCTATTTAGGTCTGTGTTTTCAATCAGGATTTAAAAAATCTAGGTTTTAAAGGGTTAACTGATGGAGCGTGTGTTGTTTTTTTACAGATACAGCAGAGGTTATTCAGTCCCGACTGAATGAGCAGGAGGGCAGAGAGGAATTCTACGTTCACTATGTAGGATGTGAGTACATCACTTCCTGCATAAGCTCCACTCTCATGCATTTTCATACCTTTACTTTACTGCTTCCCAATGATCATCATCCCCTCTTCTTCTTTGACATGCAGTCAACAGGCGCCTAGATGAGTGGGTTGATAAGTCCCGTCTAGCACTTACCAAGACAGTGAAAGATGCAGTGAGAAAGAGCACAGAGATTGGAGGTGTCGGTGATTTGGGTGACCAGCCTGAAAGGAAGATCACCCGCAACCAGAAGCGCAAGCACGATGAGATCAACCATGTGCAGAAGGTTGGGAAGTTTCCCGTCACGTAGTTATTTTTGCTGTTTGTGGTGATGCTCTCATATATTAAATGCTTTGTACTTATCTAATGGACTTTGCCTTTTCAGACCTATGCAGAGATGGACCCAACCACAGCTGCACTGGAAAAGGAGCATGAGGCGGTAAGAAGCTTGTGTGTGTCTATTGGTTTCTCAAAGTTCAGTTGTAATGTCATTGTCGCACTTTGTCTCACTGTGTTAAGTTACCCCATTGTAACTTCTGCACTGTTTGGTTTAGTGTGTTTTGCATTTTCTGGTTATTCATAACCATATTGATGTAATAAAATACCATCTTGCCTGACTTTCCAACAGATCACCAAAGTAAAATATGTGGATAAGATCCAGATTGGAAACTTTGAAATAGATGCCTGGTACTTCTCACCGTTTCCTGAAGACTATGGCAAACAGCCCAAACTGTGGATCTGCGAGTACTGCCTTAAATACATGAAGTATGAGAAGACCTTCAGACATCACCTGGTCAGTCTAGCTTTTATTTCAGTTTAGGTTGCAGGGATGTGTGTGGAGTGATTGTGTTTTAAGTTTTTAGTGTTTAGTATAAACACAAATTCTAGTATGATTAAGTGATGTACAAACACCTCTTGCTTAACTGAATACAAGACATTTGAGCTTGTGTTCTTTTGTCTCCTCAGTCGCACTGTCAGTGGAGACAGCCACCAGGAAAAGAAATATACAGAAGGAGCAACATATCGGTTTATGAGGTGGATGGTCGGGACCACAAAGTGAGTACATCAGGGAAAAGTCACATCTGAAGTTATTAAATGCTCAGTTTTAATCTGGAAGCAAATGAGTTAATTCTGTAAGAGAGGGGTTTTTGTGTTACTGGGATTCATTTTTGGTTTGTGTTTGCAGATCTACTGTCAGAATCTTTGTCTACTGGCAAAACTATTTCTTGACCACAAGACGTTATATTTTGACGTGGAGCCGTTTATCTTCTACATTCTCACTGAAGTGAACAAACAGGGAGCACACATTGTTGGCTACTTCTCCAAAGTAAGTGATTATCGAGGGCTGTGATGTGTTTGGGTCTTGGTATTGTTTCCAATCTTTTGGGAGTAAATTGGATTTAAACATATTTACCTTGTATTAATCTTGGATTTGTGGATGTTGCATTTTTCTTTTTTGCACTCCAACATGTTACAGTTATAAAGTAGAGATGTTTGAAGTGAACAGAAGACATAACACCTGTTTTGCGTTTGTTTTTCAGGAGAAAGAGTCTCCAGATGGGAATAATGTGGCATGTATCCTTACACTCCCACCTTATCAACGCAGAGGCTACGGAAAGTTCCTCATAGCTTTCAGTGAGTGAAAGAGCAGAAGCAGTAATATGTGTCTCTGTGTTACAGCTAATGGTTACTTTTCACTCATGAGTTTATCTATTACTTAGTTCAGCCTGTTATTACATTATAGGCATATAAAATCCATAGAATGGTTAAATTATCAGCGTAGTTTTATCTTTTGATCATTTAATCACAGCAGAAGAAATTAAAGGAGTGAGGTTAAAAAAACAAAGAAAAAAACTATGTGATCTGTGTGTTTGTTGTATACGTTTGACATTTTATTTGACAAATGGCCAAATTCAATTCTAGTCAGAATTCAGTTTATTGGTTAAGTTTCAGATTTTCAGTGAGTTTCCAAATAAAACTAGAAGAGTGGAGTGTGTGTACGTCTCCACACACAGTGAGTCATCATGTTCTCTGTTTATTTCCAATGGTGTCACAGTTCAAACTTGCTGCTAGCAGAAGCAGTGCGATATTCAAGAATGTTGGCTAACGTTGACAATTTTTGCATGAATGCATTTTAATCACTATTTTTGCTGCTTCGTGTCTGTAGGTTATGAGCTGTCCAAGCTGGAGAGTACAGTTGGTTCTCCAGAGAAGCCTCTGTCTGATCTTGGGAAGCTGAGCTACAGAAGTTACTGGTCCTGGGTTCTCTTAGAGATCCTGAGGGACTTCAGAGGAACACTGTCAATCAAAGACCTCAGGTAGACATTTTCTGATAAAACATTCTCGTCATCATCACATGTTTAACCCACAATCTTTCCATCAGTTCATACTGTTGTCACTGAGAGCCCAGACGTCCTCTCTGTTTAACCCCCAGCCAGATGACGAGCATCACGCAGAGTGACATCATCAGCACGCTACAGTCACTCAACATGGTCAAATACTGGAAAGGTCAGCACGTTATCTGTGTGACACCCAAACTGGTGGAGGAGCATCTGAAAAGCGCCCAGTACAAGAAACCACCAATCACTGGTAAGTCCAGGCATTGTTTGATAGACACGAATGTTTTCCTCCTTTTATTTCTAAAAACAGAATCTAACGTTAAATGAGCCTTAACCGTTTTAGTCTGGTGTTTTACTCATGACATTTCTCGTCTCTCCTTACAGTGGACACCACATGTTTGAAGTGGGCGCCCCCCAAAAATAAACAAGCTAAGTTATCCAAGAAGTGAGCCAGTGATCCCACAGCTGTCCGTCAGTCAACATGCATATCATCCGCCAATTTCTCCTTCTACTGTTCTGAAAACCCACTGTATATAGTTGTTGGTAGCATCTGTCACTATTTTCTTAAAATATGTTTTTTAAAAACTGACACGTCTCCTGATTGCTTTTTTCAACTAGCTTCAAATGTCTGCATGCTGTAAAACTAATCCAAATCGTGGTAAACAGTGCTACTTACATCAGTGGTCTTTTCCATCAGCTCATTGAAATGCCATTAATACATTTATTAGTCCCTAATCCACAAGAAAACCTGCAGTATTACAGCAGCCACCTGAAGAGCACAACATAGAGTATCAACTGCACAACACTGGATCTGGATCTTAACTCTCTAGTTTTAGATTTACATATTGTGGACTCACAACATGTGAGTGTCCACATAAAACACGTGTCCCTGTGTCTAAAATCTTACATGTGGTGTAATCTACCTCATACTCTGAGGCATTTAGATGATCAGTAAGGTTTTGGTCCATGTATTGTTCCAAACTGCGTACAGCTTCAGATGTAGCTCTGCTGTCTGATTCTCTACACATTTGTAGATGCAGACAAGCTTTTTCTGATCAGGGTCGGATGTAATCAGCAGAATAAACACAAGGGGGCAGCAACGCTTCGTCTGACTGCTGATGATTTTTAAAGTCAAATATTGATTTTTTTTTTTGGAGATAATTGATGATAAATCATAAAAAAACGTAATCAAATGTTATAAATATGAAATTTCGACAATTTAATCTGTGTTATTTGATTCCAGTGTTGTCACCCACAGAATCTGAGGTACTTCATATAGACTTATCCACCAACACCAAAAAAAAAAGGTTCATAATCAAAACAGAGTAGTACATGCTGCATTAATTTCACTGAAGCCCTAATTGTTAAGCTGATAGACTGATGAAAGCTGTATTAAAAAGCTGAAATATTTGAAAGTGTTTTGCAGCTGTCAGAGACACTGCTGACTTCAGTAAACACAGATACAAACACAAGTCACAGACACATGTAGTGTTTCTCTTTTCTGGGAACAGCTGGTTTAGTTCTGCACTGTAAACACGAGTTTGTGTAGAATTTTAGACTTATTCATGTACAAATTCATGAAAAAAAAGCATTTTAAATGTCAAATTCTCTTGTAAAGCCCCCGTTTCAATTTCACCTCTGCATCCAGTGGTGCTCCAGGACATATTTATAGATGAGCTTAGCACAAAAACAGAAAGGTGGTGGGAAACCTGCTGCTCTATCTCCAGTTTTCCCTTTACATGCATCCATTAACATGAGGTCCTCATGTGTTTGGGTTTACTGTCAGTGTCACGCGTTCACTGCTTCCACAGGATCAATAGTTAGCTCTGTCTTTCCAGCTGCACGTCATCAGTCACTGTATAATAAAAAATATACAGCAAGAGACCTTGATAAAGAAATATATTAAAATAAATCATGTATAAGTATAAAAATATATAAGTCCCACCTCTCATTACTACCTGACTTTAATTTTTGATCAAGTCCTTTCATTAATGCTCACAATTGTACCGTTTGTTTTAAAATGTGTAGTTTATGGTTTCAAATCAAACACAAGCAAATTAGTGCATTTCATGGGCACTATTTTCAGCAGTGAATTAATCCACATTTTGTGCTCTAGTGAGAATTTAAGGGCAGCAGGATGGTGTTGTCCTCCAAAAAAACTGAAGTTCTGTATATTGTAACAATATTTAGGCTACTTTTTTGTGCAATGATAGCAGCAGCATAAACCACAAGATGATCTTTAACACTACAGCCTTGTTATTAAATGGTCTAGATGATCTAAAAGTGTGAAATAAAGTGCTCTGGCACATTGTAAAGGGAGATTCTGTTTTATTCCCGAAAGTCTACTGCAGAACCACTATGGTCATTTATAAGGCATTCACAACATTTCTTTCTTTTTTGGTTTTCGAACATTTGAGACAGTTTTGATGCTTTCAGAGAGTTTCCTAAAACAAGAGTACAGCTAAGGCACGGACACTACCCCCGGAGAGAGAGAGAGAGAGAAATTAAATAAGCACCCAAAAACAAATGTTCAGTAAGACAAAGAAACAGAACAGAGAGAAGAAAAGAAGAAAAAAAAACTGTACTGTAAGTACTGCGTAGAAACAGCATCAGCATGTGAGGCAAAAATGAAAAGTATAAAAAGAGCAAACCTCTCAGCTGGGATGTTGCTCAACAATCAAGACTTCATCAACATCAGAACATTTTCACATCACTTAAATGTCTTAAAAACCCACCCTCACAGAGCTGGACCTTTTTTTTTACCATTAACTTAAAAACTGTACATCAAGTAAGTATTTTACAAAATACTGTTTACATAGGTTCACTCATCATATGGAAAATACGTATTGAACATACAGCAGAATGGCTCTGAATTTTCAAATTAAAGGCATTTACCTTGAGCAGAAAAAGAAAATAAATAAAGCTGAATTAGTTGTCTTTTAAATCGAGGCAGTGCTAAAATGACTGGTGTGATATAAAACTGTCAGTTTGGATCAAAGTGTGGAAGCTGTTAATAACGTTTGAGCTGATAGAAATCAAACTACAGCTGGAATAAATTTAAATAAAAAACATTTCTGTTCAGGGCGACAGTGGCAGTAAGTTACTGATGTTTTGGTCCTGTACGCTGCTGCACTGTCTGTGCAGCTCAGCAGACAGTGGCTCCGACAGGGTCGAACCCATTAACACCAGACAAACATGAAATCATTATTATTATCATCATTATTTTGGAAAAGCCTAAAAAAACCCAGTTTTGTTTACATTGGTTTCTCTTCTCTTTGCATTAACACAAACCAAGAAAAAACTGTCTGCTTATTTACACATGAAATTACTTGAGGAACATTAATACTTATGTAACGATGATGATGACGATCTCAAACTTTGTGCAAGCACAAAATAAAGTTTACAGTTTTGGTACTAAACCATAGTGAATTTACTATTAAAAGCTTCTTAGACAACATTTGCTGCAACTTTTCATTTTGTAATAATATTATAATATATTCATATTATAAACTGAGTAACTGGGATTCTTGAGTGTTGTTCACGTATACACAATATACTGTACACATGCATTTTCAAGGCTTGTGCTCTGCTAACTGTTGATGGGAGTTTGCTCATGTTTATTTACTAATTTATAATAAAAACGATAATATAAAAACTACTTACAGCCACAGAAATATGTAATAAATAAAAGTGACTACACTTTAGCATTGTAGCTGTGAAGTAGTTTTAAATGAGAGCAGATAATGGCCATTTAACACCATTAAGATCCACCCAGACCTGACTTTTTACCAAACAGACATTTACCACCAGAGCTGAAGGCCTTCAGAAACAAAGGCAGAAACTTTTGTCTAATATAACATAAATCAGCTTATTAAATATTAGTCACTGACTAAAAAGAAAATCTTTACTTTACATAAACTTGTGAGTAAATTACTCACGTAGCAGTTGTATGACCGGACATGGTCACATCAGCTTCTGTAGCAAAGAGGGAGTAAAAAGAGTGAAGGTAAAAGAAAAGGAAGAAAGAGGAGCGGACGTGTCGCACTTCAAGACTCAGGTGGTCTGAAGGACTCAGACATGGCACAGAAACAAAACCGAAACACAGACGCACAGAACTAAAGAGGAAACGTCTGGAGCTTTGAATAGGTAGTTTGGTTTACTTTAAGTCAAACTCTCAGGTATAGAGTGAAATATTGTATTTTTTACTTTTAAAGTAACTAGTTCGATCATTTAGGGCGACAAGTAACCAAATAAAAAATGTTTATTTCAGGGAATAATTTATCAAAGCAACTCAAACATCTGCCTTGTAAATATATATATATATTTTAGGTCCATAGTCTCTGAGTTGAAAACAACCCCTACTTCATTTTGTTGCACTTGTTTTACAAATGTCCAGGACAATTTCTTATCTTTGTTTTCCAGGATATTTTAAACACTGTCCATATCAAGGCGTTCTATGACTGGAAGACTGCATTCAACAACTCAGGAAACCTTGAATTAAATTCAAATTATAGGATAACAGTCTTAAATAAAATAAAATAAATATGATGACTATAAAACATAATTTATGTAATAAATCTAAGCCTTATTCCTAAAAATTACCTTTAATTTGATCAGTTTTCAGCTTCTCAACATGTTCTCAAACGACAAGAGGTATAGAGTTCTTCTGACTGACACGCACACACACACACACACACACACACACACACACACACACACACACACACACACACACACACACACAGAGGTTCGTAGTCTCTAACAGCCATGAGAGCAGCCGACTGAAAGACGTCTGAGTCACTTCGTCTCCTGCTCGTCTCTGTCTCTGACGGTCCATCCTGGTCTTTCACTCCCACCTCCTCATCACGCTTCAAGAACTTAATAAATATATATCAAACGCTAAAAGGACATCTCTGCACTTTTGTTCATTTGTTCCTCTGTCCAGTCGTCCCCCCTCAGCTCATCCATCTGCTACCTGATTCGTCCGTCCTCTCTGGGTGGGCTCAGTTTAGATTTTGGGTCAGGGCTGGCGGAGCTCCAAACAGTGAGGCGGCATCGCTGCATGACGGGACAGGCGCTGGGGCCCATCGAGCAGACGTCTGAGGCGGACCAGTGGCCTTCCAGCAGTCGGTCCAGCCAGCGATGGAGCGGTGCTCCCGTCAGACCCGAATTGGCCTCTGCCTCCTCGACAGCGCCCAGGCTCACCGGCAGCTGCAGCACCGGGTTCAGGCCGTGAAAGCTCTGCTCCATGTAGGAGTTCCTGACCGGGCCACCGTGCAGCCGCAGAGCGTCCACTGGATCCCAGGGTGAGCGGTTAGGAGAGGGAGGGGGAGGAAGAAGAGGGTCAAAAATTAGTACAGGAGAATTTAAAGGCCTAAAAAACATTTATTTGGACAGGTGTTTCCCTCCACCACAGTGTTGAAGAGCGCTCGAGACTGGAACATCTATTCTTTGTCTGCAGTGAAACCAAAAGTTAAATGAGGTAATTATGAAGTTAATGTGAAGCAAACATTTATTTAACAGGTATAATTTAGGTTAACTTTGTGTTTTCTCTTTTAAAGTGAACCAGTACAGATCACTTATGTTTACCTTTATCAGGAAATGGTTATCTTAATATGTATTATAAATATATGATTAAATATTTTTTCATACCGTTTTCAAGAATTTGGAGAATTTTATTTTAAAGTTTATGCTGAGTGTTAACACACATACACCAGTTATTGAGGTATAGGTGCTAGTAGGAGTAAAATCACAGGTGCCCACACTAAGACTAAGATCAGACGATGTCACATGGCACTTTCACTTTGGATGACGGGGCTTTAAAGTCTATTCACTTTGTCCCCATTACACATACACAACAGCATGTCTGCAGAGGTCAAACAAATCAAACATTAATCCCAGCGGAGGCTAATTTGGATGGAGGTGACCCTGTGTGTGTGTGTGAGTGACTGGATACTGACACTATAAATATATATATGCATGGTGTTGACAGCTGTGACAGCAGGGCCTCTGCTCCATCTGTATCTGTGTAATTTAAGAATTAGATCTGCATTGACTTGTGGACTACAGTACAGTGACCCCTGTAGAAACTCCTGAATATGATTTCAACAGGTTGTCATGAGTTTTTTATGCTTCACTGGAAGTGTGAGAAGACTGATGATGAAGCAGAATTGAATTATCAGGAAACATATTGAGAAACTGTACATACTGTGATAACAGTATGTACAGTAACAGTCCTATTTGCATGTAAACACAAAGTAAGACTTTAGGTCGCTCACCTTGTTGTATGGGCTGTTGCCGGTGAAACTCCAGTGGAGCCACGATGAAGCTGGTCTGACCCAGTGGGTTCCAGTGGTGCAGCACCCGTAGCGTCCACATGCCGGGCCTCAGCGGCGTGGTGAGGGGCGGCCGGTAGTGTGTGACCTCAGCGGAGGCGTCCACCAGGATATCGTATGTGGCAGCAATGACGTTGGTGGGGTCGATCCACACGATTGTGGCCGTCAGGTTGCTCTGGCCTCTGCTCCAGCGCTGAACGGCCACCGGCTCACTCTCAGGCCCCAGCAGACAGCCCCAGTTCCTGAAAAGACGCTCCTTAGGATCCCAATCTGTACCCACCTGAAGAACAGGAAGAGGGTCAGAGTGATTCTGAATCCAAAATTAGCTTAGAGGTACAGTGTATGGTAATATCAAAATAAAAACAACTTATAACACTGGTTTCCAGTGGATTTATTTAATGTCTTGATAACCAGAGATGTAGATTTAATATTACTGAATGATACGAACACAGCAGTGAGTGTGTGCACTACCTGGATATGTGTCAGCCTGTTGGTGGGATGAGGTGGGCTGGCCAGGGTGAAGTGGTCTCTGGGTGTCACCCATGTCTCTAAACTCTCCAGCTGAGTGGAGGCTTGGTTAGTGGCTACATGACGCACCAGGTAGCCCTGGAACTGGTCTGAAAGGAAGTATAGGTGGACCGACACTGGGTGACTCGTGGCCACGTACCTGACAAAGAAAGACACACTTTACTTAGATCATGTCTGCAACAAAGTGAACATCATTTAAAAAATGCATCTCTTCTGCCTGCGCTGTACAGTGTGTGTGTGAGTCAATACTAGTGAAATCTCAAAGAACAGGTGTCGGTACTATTAATCAGTACATTTTATCAGGCTAAGACACTCAGATAAATGTCAATAAATGTTATTCCAGCTAAAGCTCAGCATGTCACTGTGAGCATGCTGACAAGATGGCATTAACATTTAAACCAAAGCATTGCTGAACCCAGCTACAGCCTCACAGAGCTGCTGGGATGGTGTGGACTCTTTGTCTTGCTACGTTTCTGTCGCTGACAGGCTAATCGGTGTAAAACAGTGGTTTAATAGAAGGGCTGAACACAGCAGTCCAGTACTTATGCTTAGCAATCAGGTAACCCACTTTTTAAACTGGTACAAGAGTCTGACATCACAGCAACACAACTATATGTGAATAGAAAAGGAGATAGAAGAGATTTAACTTTCAGTGCTTGGTTTTAGTTTAAATCTAGGTTAAAACCTGGAATGTGGAAAACAACCTCAGAGTTTTAATACGTATGGAACCATGTTTGACATTAAGATGGTGTTTTAAGTGTATCCATATTACACCGGCAAAGAAGAACAGACCAGTCCTGTTTTAACTCTCCCTCCTTCTCTGCTTTACACACACACACACACACACACACACACACACACACACACACACACACACACACACACACACACACACACAC
>JAUYWH010000026.1:4452428-4483205 GCA_034779795.1 Ctenopoma multispine
ACACACACACACACACACACACACACACACACACACACACACACACACACACACACACACACACACACACTTCCCATAATGTTGTACCCACCCATTCTAGCCACCAATCCCAACCAAACTCCAACAAGTATGTCCTTGTACCTACTGTGGGTCTCCACACCCCCCTCCACACACACACACTGGTGGAAAAGTAAAGCAACTGAAGGCTGATTGTACCTCAGGACAAGCTACCGTTATCTTCATATTTAATTTGGACTGGCAAACACGCATAAACACCAGTGGTGGTGAGTTTAGTGGATAGTCTGCCAGTGTTGCTCACTCCCTACAGAAAGCGACTGTGCAATCTCAGCTAAAGACACAAGGCACAAATTTACTGAGCTACACAACTAAATAACTTAATACAGAGCAACCTAAAACCTGAGGAGTAGTTAATGCCAGAATGAGAGGCCAAACCCCGTCTTCAACATAAGCAGAAACGATTCCAGTATAGAGGTTTGCTCCCACACCTGCAGTTTGGATAATTTGGTCCTAATCATAGCAAAAATCCATTCTTTCTTTTACTGATTTATTGAAAACACATTACTCAGTGAATGGACGGCTTCGTCACCATCACTAAGTGATGCTGCTTGTTACTGGGTATTTATCTGTTTGCTATACTTCACCAATCTTTGAATGAAGGAATGCACAAGTTCAACAAAGCGTTTCTCTTTTTTTCCTGATGCATGTACTGGCATGCGGACATGCATATGTATTCCCATGGTTAACAAATATGCTAAATGGATCACTTTAGCAGTAGACGGTTAGATGTCAGATGCCCAGCCAGTCCACACTGCCTTTGTCCATGTTTATACCTGCAGCTGTTGTCGTCGGGATGCCCCTGCAGTGAGCTGGTGGCGCGGGACAGTCCCATACGAGCCAAGGCGTGATAATGGCTGAGCGTGGAGTCCGATAGGCTGGTGAGGCCATCCGTCTCCTCCTCATAGATGTTTTCCCAGTAGGCGTGGAGGCCCGGGGTGTCTGAGGCATACGCTCCAAATAGGTAGGAATCCAACTGACTGATTATTTCTTGACTGACACTAGCCTCAAACTTCCTGGCAAAGAAGGTGGGTCTGGATGCTTGCTATGGCCAGGAAAGAGAAGGAGACAACAGAGATGACAGTAAGAAAACTAAGAAAACAGAGCAAATAACAGATATATAGAGCAAAAATTAAAATAGGATTTATACAAACTACAACAACAAAGATAAAGAAGCGGTAGAGACAATATATTAAACAAGGAGTTTCAATGTATAATCTTTCTACATGTTCAGTGTGGCCTGAGGTCCTTGTTTAGCCATAATAACTTCTGCATGCAGCTTTATATCTCAAATATTCAACATACTCACTATTACAGACTATTTAGTGATTATTTATATCTATACACAAAGGAAAAACACACACAGGGATTAGCTACGGCACCCCTTATAGGGATGATGGACAGAGTGAGTTTCCGCACCTCCCACAATTTAAATAAATCCACTCACACCCCCTCTTACTGACTGGGTTAGATTATCATATCAGGGAAAAACAACAACACACAATTCAGTTGATTTTTACACTATAAAATGTTTCACTCTATTGGTCAAACCTTAAAAAAGGTTTGTTACGTAAAGAACATAAACTATTGGTGACTGCAAATATCAATATATGGTGGCTCTACTGTGTACTGTCTACTGTGATGCTATGTTCTTCTACTTCATGAAGGTCATTTTTATGTCTATCACTAATTACTAACTCACTGCTAAATCAATCAATCAATCAATTATCTTAAAGAAGAATGCTTTCAGCATTTTATCTTAGAAAACTAGAAAAAACAATGGTAGATTTCTGCTGTTTCATCTCTAGACTGAATGCTGGTGTGAGTTAATGCTCTTGTGTGTTAATGATTTTGTTGTCATACATCTAATTTATAGTGTATTTCTACATAATCCAAAACCTTTTTACATCAAAAAAAAAAAAATCCAGGAACTCTCCACCCTACATAATATGAAAAGCCATTAAGGATTCATGAAGAAACACACACACACACACATCATATGGCCCAGTCCAAAGGAAGGAAGGGCGTTTCTGATGTCATCAGAAGGGTGTGACCTCACCAAACCGACCCTTGGTTGGGCTCCGTCGGCACCAACGAGCCAGGAAACCCCAACATAATGAGAACCTTGAGCACCGCCCAGACAGCAGTGGAGCTCTTTAGTCAGCTGAACAGTTTTATCTGAGGGGTTATTCTGGGTATGTTACCTAACATTATGTGTTCTTACACAGCGAAAGCCTCCAGAAGAAACCACTTATTACAGGGATACGGTTACAAGGATTTTTGTTTCCTTCATCATAAGATTAGAGAAAAAAATGTCTTTACTGTATGTTCTCTGCTCTGCTTAAAGGAGGACAAATATGAGCAGCTGCTCTCATGTTGAAACTGTTTCAGCATAATTTAGTTAAGTGATGTCTTTACATTACTTTTTGTCCCAGTTATTTCCACTGTAAAATGATTATTGTTATTTTCTGAATTAATAGTTAAGTCAATAAAAAGTCAGAAAATAGTGATAATACAAGCTGACATATTCAATTTGCTTTTATGTAAAACAACTGGTGAATAATTTTGTGCAAGAATCTGTAAATGATCATTTGTTGTTATTTTGGTAAAAAAAAAGTCTCAAATGATAAATTATCTAAATTGTTGCTAATTTATTTCAGTCAGTGTTAGGTCAGATAAATATTGGAGTCGCACAGAATCATTATTCTCATCACTGATAAAAGTTGTATTTACAAACTTTTCACATACATCATGCAAAGAAACTGTTTAATTTAAGAACAGAAAAATAGGCAACTAAATAATGCACGATATAATTTCCCAGAGCCTAATGTGACTTCATTATGTTTCAGGAAATTTTTGGCGAATTTCTTTGTTACATTAACAAAATAAAACTAAGTAGTATACTATACTAGATATACTGTACATGTGGGTTCCTGACCTTTACATGTAGGGCTTTGAGCTGCTTTCCTAGACAGCAAACCCCAGCATTATGATAATGACAACCTTAGAAACCTCAGCGGCAAATAGCTACAAAGCTCTAAAAATACTAACTGTTGTAAGTGTACAGCTGTTAGTTCAGTTCTCCTTATAGAAACCATCAGTAGCTCCACCACAGATGCTGTCCTCAGGTCTGTCGTTCCAGGGAGCCAAAGGCCGCTCGCAAGTAAGTAAAAGCGGTGGCGCTAATTTGCGAATACGAAGCTATTCTGGTCCCTGGTCTCTGAGGCACTGACAAGAAAGGGCGAACAGTACAGACTGACAGGATGACCATTATCTTTGTAGCTGTACTTGACCAACCTTTTCAGGGCAACAAGTGCCCCAGAGTGCAGCTCCTATCATTTCTTAGAAATTTTCTTTAATTGTCTCAGAAATTTTCTTTCATTGCACAAAGGTCTTTTATGTAGCACCAAACTATTTTTGCAGAAAATGGAGGATTGGTTCTGCATTTTCTGCAGGAGAAAAACTGAAGAAAAGCAGAAGAAAAACAACCAACGAGTAAAGCAAAAACAAAAAAATAAGAACAATTGGTCAGAAAAAGCCTGGAGGTGTGGTGCCTTACCTTTTATGATAAAAACTGTACTTTAACAATGTGAAGTCAGTCATTTGAGTTACTGCTCAATGACTGACAGGAAATACATTCACTGCTCTTAACAGACCAATCCCTCAGTACTCACCCCACAAAACACGAGGCTTTCTCTAAATAAAGCATAAAAAGAGCATCTTCAAGTGTTGGTGAGTGTTTGTATGTGTTAGTAGAGTTAGGGCTATTTGGATCATTTCCCTTTAGCTCTGTGAATTTTAAAGACCCACCCTAAGACTTCTTTAAAACGTAAAATTCAGATGTGGATTTTACTAAAAAAGTTTAAATACCTAATAAAAATGTCTAAATGTTGTCTAAACTCCACTCACTCATCACAGTCATCAGTGACCGGCCTCACCTGGAAGCGAGGCAGATCTGAGGGCTTGAAGTCATTGGGCGAGCAGCCGCACCAGTCCACGATGTGCTTATACTGACATTTACATCCCAGTTTGCGATTCCAGTTGGTGAGCCTCAGGTTGTTGTCCACCATGGTCTCACAGTGAGCGCTGTTCTCAAGCACGGTGTGGAAAAACGACTGGAGGCGTTAGGAATTACACAGAGACACAGATGTTTAGTCACTTTTATCTTCTTCTTAACACAAAGATTACAACCTGATAACTACTGTTCATAAAATGCTGTAGAAATCACTCATCATTTTGTCAGTTACCAAACCACTTCAGAGCTGTTGCCACCAACCTTTGGGCGAGAGTAAGACCAACGTAGCCCAGAAAAATCAACATGGATGGAATTAGATATGTGACCAATTGAGGCGCATTCTGTATATAGTGTCTAAGTGTCAATTAAAGTGTATTAAGTCTCATTTATCTGAGTACGAGACATTAGAAATAACAAGTATAAATAGGGAGCATTTTTCTGTTAGCAGTCTATTTCTGTAGGTGAATACAGAAACTAATTTATGGCCATCTAGCAGAAGCGCTGATTTGTCAGTCAGCAGAGAGACTGCTGATATTTATGTTGTCCTCTAGAGGGTTCATCGAGCGCCGGTGTGCGTTACCTCAGCAGGCAGCAGTGTGTAGGCGTAGAAACGCTTCATGCTGGTGACCAGCTTGTCTCTGGAGTTGACCACATAATCCACAAAGGCCCGGTTAAGCAGGAACCAATCAGATCCTCCGTCCACCGCGATGCCCTCCGGGATCTTACGGTCGCCAAGCCGCCACATGTGGGTGTCACATTCATAGAAGAGACGGTCCAGACCCTGCTTACGAATGAAACTGAGGCGACACAGAGTTTTCAGTGTTCAGCTCAATTCTGAAACTCAAAGACAAATCACACATTTACTGTCATACTGCAGAAGGAGGTTTTTTTCCATTATGAGTTCAACCTGATCCTGTAGGTTGTGTTAGTACAGTAGACTTTATGATTAAACTTGTGTCAAAACTAAAAACTGAATGCAATAATAAACCTGTATTCGACTGAAAATAGTACGAAGACACCTATCTAATGCTGAAACTGAAAAATGCTGATACAAACAGCAGCATATTTAAAAAGAGTTGAGATGAGGCAACAATAGACTGTAAAAGCTAGGTTACTGTATGTTAAAAAACACGGTGGAGCATTTTAGCTAATTAGGTTAATTGGCAGCAGGTCAGCATCACCGTTTCTACTTTGATATAAAACTAGCATCCCAGAGAGGATGAGTCAAACTCTGTGAAAGACTGCGCGGGCAAATAGTTCAACAACTTAACAAAAATGTTTCATCATCTATGGTGCGTAATATCAATAACTGCAGAAATCTCTGTGCACAAAGGGATGAGGGTGAAAATCAATACTGAATAGCTGTCCATTATTTTGTAGTGAAAATCATTGCGAGGAACGCTTCGCAAAACCACAGTCAGTAAACACAGTTTGTTGCTGCATCCACAAGTGCAAGTTAAAACGCTACCATGCTAAGAAACAACCAAATAAAAACAAGATCCAGAAATGGGATCACCTGCTCTGCTCTGGGAAGTATTAGACTGTCATAGGTTTTCATCTCTTCTGTTCAGAGTAATAGCTCACAGTCTTTTCTGGTTTGTGACAAAATGAAAGATCATTAGAGGTAAAGAAACACACAGGATGAAGAAAAAAAGAGAGAGAAACTGCGATAGAGAAACACAGAGAGATAAGGACACTCTCTCTTACCGTGCGTTGTCTCTGCCGTGAGATTTGATGAAGTTCATGTTGCGGTATTTAGACAGGAAAGACACGAGCTGCCCATTGGTCCTGGAGAGAGATACAGAGGCCGTCAATCATGAATTCAGACAATAATCACACTGAACCTGAAAATTTGCTGCGGCTGGTCATGACCTGTTGAGGACACCACCATAAGATTTATATTATTGGATGGCTTCTCATTAAATTTAGTTTCCCACAGGATGAACAGGAATGATCTGGCTCAGACAGACGAGCTGGCTGCTGTTCAGACGTCCAGTATTAACTTCCAATCATGAAACTTTTCTTAACGTTTTTATCTACATGTCTGAAAAATAGTAATAGTGACATTCTTTATTGATCCCCTTGGAGAAATGTCCCAGTTTGTACGTTCGTTTGAAAATAATGTGTGACCAGTGTTTTCGTCAGTGTTTGGCCACAGGGAAAAGAAAAACACCACCAAACAATAAAATGAACTCACACACTGCACTTTCTCAATAATTCCCACTTCTACCAGTGTTTGAAGGAGGATTTTTCTTTAATGGACACATGTCTAAGCAGGATGCAGTTAAATATTTCAGCAATAAATCTCTTTTTTTAAACACTCCAAAACAATCTTCCATTTAGGGGAATTAAAGTGATTCTGTTTGGGAAAGCTGGACCAGTTTATGGAGCTTCCTCTTACTATTGAGGGAAAATAGCAAAGTGAGTGTGTGGCCTGACGTGGAAGCAGCTCGCGCAAACAGCCACTCCCTGATGTAGTGTGAGCTGCACGCTCAAGCCCGGTGTTGTTGAGCAGACAGATCGCTCTGATTACAGTTGTTTAGATGAAGAACTGGTCAGATATCACATAAGATGTTTGTCATGTAGGATATTTGAAATATTGTGGATTTTCTGTCAGGTATCGGTTTTTATTTAATTTAATTGAATTAAGAATTACATTTAAAAATGCTTAAAAGAGCCAGGAGTAAAAATGTTTTTCACTGAGTGGGAACAACAACTACTTAGTCTAATGTAGACAAGCATAATTAGCAGATTAGCAGATTATAACCTGTTTAATATTTCGTTTGACCTTTAAAATGTTGATGTCTTAACAGCAGGAGAGAAACACATTTACCAGCAGACAAACACACACATAGTGTTCCTTTGACTCACACCTAATGACGTCACAGCTATTGATGGCACAGTGCTAATGCTAATGGATTTTAGCTGGAAGGGTGTTCAAGCGGTCACAGTGGAGGACAGACCGCTGAGTGAATGCGTCGTTGTGCTGTATTTCCATCCCTATGAGGAGTGAGAGTCTTTACTGAGAAGGCCTTAAGGGGAAGAATTGACTTATTTCTGTGTTCGCATTTCATTTTGGATCATACAGCTGAATCAATGCTTCTTTAAACAAAATATAATCATTATCAACACCACAAAGAGGTTTTATTGCAGGCCTGTTGAATTAGACTGGATTAGTTTTATCTGAGCATAATAAAGTCAGAGAGAGTTTGGTTGATACTACATATCACCTGTTGCAACTTTTGTGTGTGTAACATTGTTATAACAATAGAGGTGAACAAAAATACATTCTAAAATTCTCCTCACATTTTCCTAGCTGTCCATATGCAAACAAACAAACAAAAAAAAATGCAGTCATAACACCTCTGCAACAAATGAGTCAGCAATAAACCAGGCACTCCTATCCTCCACAAAACTCTTTTTTTATAGCTGCAGCTACAGTGACTGAGTCAATATCACCGCTGATCACAGCGAAGCTCTTTGCTCAACTCCACAGATCTACCAAATCCCCAAGCAGCAAGGGAGCTATTTAAGGGCTTTGCTTCAAAGCTACAGACTCCCAGTCCATTCAGAGTTGATGTACTTGTGGTCATGTAACCTGATCCACAAGACCTTAAACAAACCTAACAAGGCAGCGGGGGCCACTGGTTAGTGGCCATTAGTTGACACAGTGCTTTAACAAATCAATATGCTGTGTGTTTGGCAGGAGTCTGACAGGATCTGTAAATCTGTAAATGTTCTGGAAATAAAAAGGCCATTTTTAACAAAATCTTTAGTGATCAAGATTGTGTTTAATGTGACCATTTCTGTCTTCAGGCCATTTAGCATGACTTCAAGTAATAACTTGTAACTGAAATACGGTGACATCTAATTCACAGCTTTAGCTTTTTGCCACTGTTATCTCGACATAGACCATAACATTTCACCTGGACTATTTCTTTGAATTCAGTTTAAATTAAGAATCATATCCAGTAAGTACCAATACAGCTTTCTGATTCCATGCGCTCACCTGATGGGGTAGTCTGCAGCGCTGAGGTTGATAAAGAAATCCCAGGACCAGTCAGTCATTTTGAGCAGGTCCTCCATGCTGTGCAGGTACATGGTCAACAGGCTGGCTCCACCCCAGATTGTGGCCATCCGCCAAGGAGTAACCCGAACATTTGGATAAAGGTTAGCCAGAGACAGGACCTCTCTGTGGAGGTAGTTAGACCTCTGAGAGTGGAGGGAAAGCAGAGAGTTAGTATTTTCTAAGCGCCAAGTTACATTATTAGTAGTAGTAGTAGTAATAGTGTCCCAATTTTTCTGTCACACTTTGACATAGAACGATGACATACTCATTAGTAACTCAGATTAAAAAAAACTTCTGAATGGCAGCTAGCAGCCTCACCTGGTCTATGTGGATGTAATAGTAGTGGGAAGTGTGGTAGATGGCTTTGAAGAAACGCTGGAACTGACGCGAGGCTCGGCCATGAACGACCAGGACAAAGGCAATCCGCACAGACACAGGTGGGGCAGTATCTGAGGGGTCCTCATCCCACTGTACGTTCACATTAGCCTTACCTAGATAAACATAATGCATTGTTCAAAAGGCAGCTGATGGGATTCAAATGTTACTGCATTTAATGCTTTAAAGTACAGTTAATGTAAGCACTCGTGTCAGGTTCTATGAACTCATTTGTTTCTTCGCTTTCCTGAAATGTCTCTGTTTTCTGACAAATGTTAAAAGAGAATGGGAAACAGACATCATTTGCTGGATTTTTGATATCTTGGTCTCAACAGTGGGCTGTAACACAACGTCACTGTCAACTTTTGTTCTCCAACAAGCTTTACTTGCGTCTTTCCTGGAAATATTCTGTCTGTGGCTGGCTGAGCTAAATCTGCCTCTTGTATAAACAAACCGACTGACAGCCCAATGCTTCTCCATCATCACGCTCACTCTAAAGATGGCACGGGTTGAGGCCTGCTTGGACTAATTAGTGACCTTCACACGCTGTGGGACATGCTGTGATGTGAGTTTGAGTAGAAATCACTGTAATCAGACTGCTCAGTCGAGCATTGCTGCGCAGACAGTGGGAGGCAGGGGAAGGAGTGTGAAGGGAGCGATGTTGTGTACGACCAATGATGTGCTCTTAAGTATGCATGAGCACAGAAACACCAAACTTAGTTCGAACAACCCCATTCATTTCTTGAGTGCATGTCAGTCAAACTCAAACATCAGAGCAAACCAAATCATCTGTTACTGCTGCCCCAGCCCAGCTTCAGTCTGTGGATATCATGTCTAGTTTATCATCAACGCAACCTATGATCATATAAATTAAACCTCAAACAGCTCAGGGTGGTTCCAAGGGCATAACTACAAGTAAATCATTAGTCAGACATTCCAAAAATAAGACTATAAACTGATTGTTTAATTAGGCTGTAATTACACTGGATGAGTGTCATCCTCATGGCGAGCAGCCTCACTGTGTCCATTCATGCTTGAAGTCCCTGAAAATAGAACTGGCATCAAATGGGATGGCCTCTTTATGGCATGGACACATGCCATTTTAAAAACGTTTTTCAAAGAGCAAATTTGGAAATGTCTGACTTTTTGCAATCTGCCACTTCAAAGCGGTCGCTCGTTCGTCCAATTCCTTTGCCTTCTGTCTTTCAGTCTGTCACCCTTTCATTTGTTGACTGAGTCAATCACTATGTTAACATAAAGGGATAATTCAGTACTGAAATTATAGGTAATACAGTTAAACTGTGTATAATTTCTCGCTACGTTCATTATCTGGATTACTTCCAAAAATGTGAGCTGCTATATGTTGGAAACATATTATACCAGTCAAATTCATGCACAGTCAGTTAACCAAAAATAAACAATCATGGACACATATTGTTAAGCTCAAGCTCCATAATTTAAACATTGTGCAGCACTGTTTAACACAGAATAATGTGACCTATATGCCAACAGTAATGCATCACAGATAAAGCTACATAAAACAAACCGTATAAACTAACTCACAGGCAGGCACAGCTACATTTTAGTTAGCCTGAATCTTAAAATACACCCAAACCCATTCAGTAACTAACCATTGTTTATCATTATTTTATAATTAATTTATCCTGCGTAATGCAGCCTCAGTCTTCTGAGCTCACCTTCTATGGGGCAGTACCGAGGCACTTTCTCAGGCATCAGCAGCCTCTCTTTGTGTTTGCAGTAAACCTCCACTATCTGCTGCCGACACTCTCGGCTCTTGGCTCTGGACAGAGCAGAAATGGCTTCTTTCCCACTTATCTCACACTGCAATGGCTCCTTCCTCGACTCCAAATCAGACGGAAGCAAACTGGATGACTTCTTCGACTGGTTGAACAGTGGATCCTGACTGAACCCCTGGAGCTGTGCAGGAGCAGTGGGCACCTGGGGGTGAAGTTTATGGATATGGGTGTGGTTGTAATTGTGGCCTGTTGCTCTGGGCTTAATGGGAGGGTGCTTGAGGACCTCATTAGCAGATTTTTCCAGAATGCTCTGTGCTTGGGCCTTATCCAGCTTGTGTCGGGCATTTCCAACAGGTACTCGTTGGCGTTGGGATCGTGCACCGAAGTTGCTGTTGCTGTCAATGGTGTCAAAGTCTTTGGGGACGGAGTTCTCATTATTGTTGCTGTCGAGGCGAAACTTCTCTTCAGTGCGGTGAGAATGGTACACGTCCTATGAGGGAAAAGACAAAAATAATATAAAACCAATACTCAAACTAATGTTTGGACACATTCTGCTCTGTGCAAGTCACCTACATCTTCTGTAATTAGATATTATATACAGTATATATGCACTCACAGGCCTCTGTTCAACTGCTCATTAACACAAATAGCTAATCAGCAAATCACATGGCAGCAACTCAGTGCAAAAATATCTGCTGAAGTTCAAACTGAGCATCAGAGAGGAGAACAAAGTCGACATAAGTGACTTTGAGTGTGGCATGGTTATTTGTGCCAGACAGGCTACTCTGAATATTTCAGAAACTGCTTATCTACTGGGAGTTTCACACACAACCATCTCTATATGTCCTGGGAGCAGCAATTCTCTGGATGAAAATGCCTTGATGATGCCAGAAGTCAGAGGATAAAAGCTAGACTGGTAGAAAAGCAGTAAAAAACACTAACTCAAATAACCACTGATTGCAACTCATGTATGCAGAAGAGCATCTCTGAACTCACAACACAATGATCCTTGAAGCCGATGAGCTTCAGCAGCAGACGATCACGCAGAGTAATACCCCTCTCAGCTAAGAACGGGCAACTGAGGTTACAATTTGCATGGGCTCACCAACAAAAGACTGGAAACCGTTTTTGGATAGTAGGTTGAATCATGGATGTGCAGTCGGCAAATCTGCAGCAAATGCATGATGCCATCACATCGATATGGACCAAAATGTTTCCAGCATAAGAAGTAAAGTGACCCCAAAGCCTGCTGTGGCCTCAACCTGTCAGGATCAGGTGGTGATATGTGTGCGTGTGTGTTTCCGTAGTAGAGCCACATGACCTCATTGGGTATTTTAATCCCACAGATTGGCCTATATCTGTATTTTCCAGGGATAAAGTGTGTGTTTGTACATGAGCATTACTTACTCACACACACACCACAGTGCCTGTGGGAAAGCAGTAATATCAGCTCCTGCCACCTGCTCCCCAGACAACCTTTTATTATCTCATCTGTAATATCAGCTTAAAGGAATGTGTATGCATTTAAATAGCTATTTTTGCGAGGACCAGATTGAGGTTTAGACCTATATTTTGGGAAAGTGAGAAGATTTTGGCTGCTCACCATGTTTGGAATTAAGACTTGTCAAAGGTTGAGGGTAGAATTAGATTTAAGTTACAGAGGACCAGAGTTCTTTACTTTCCACCTCCACTACATGAAGGAACTGTAAACAAAACAACAAAGGTCCAGTTCTCCCAGTGCTCCCCATTGTACCTATGATGAGGTTCTGGAACTTAATAAAGAAAGAATGAGAAAAACGTTTAAAAGGTTTTACTACATCACCAACAAAACATAAAACTAAACATTAATAACTTACAGACCTCACATGCAGTGCATCAGAGCTGCAGCTCACAGACAGCTCACGCTATGGTTTCTAGACACAGGATTACTTTTTGATGGAAAGCCTGCACACAGAGTGATAGGTCCTCTACTACAAAAACTACAAAGTAATTGTGAGATTTCCAGGAAATTGTGTCAAACTGTTGGGACTCATGGAGCCACTATTAATATGTGGCATAAGCTGCAACAAGTAGTACTTTAAGCAACTGACAAGCAAGGGCAATTATGTTTAATCTTTGTACTTTACCAGTTTTACAGATTACCGACTTCTAAAGAGGCTTTCACAGCTTAATATAATAATGAAAATGGAATGTTAAAAATAATTAGCTGCAGGTCTAATCTTGTTTTAAGTCTCTGAAAAGACCATCTTCTATTGGCATGCATTTCATGAGTAATTCAATGCCCCTAAATAAAGTGTCTCAGAATACTCAAACTGTAAAATGTCCTTGAGTTTGGCTGTAATTTGCTCAGCTACTAACTAGAATAATACAAACCGGAGTTCCTCTTTTCTTCAAGGATCTTTGTAAAAAGCTGTGTGTTTTTCCCCAGAAGCCTTTGCATTCCGTGGAGACTGGCCAAAGCTAAAATACCATCACTTACCTACAAAGACATCATTCTTTATGGTCATGCACACACATGCACTGAGTCATTGCTTTCTTGCTGTGTTCTTGTGAGTGAGTTTGCACTCGACTCTCTCCTCAGCAGGTTCTTATTGAAGTTGTCTACACTACCTTCAGACCCCCTGCTGCTCGACGATAAAGGCGACAGAAAGAGGCAAGAGAGCCTGTTCCCTCAGGCGCCTGGAGCGAGAGACATTAAAAGAGGTGAGAGAGAGAGAGGAAGGGTAGAAGAAAGGAGAACTGTTGCTATGACACCTGTTGATTACAGTCTATGTTCACACTGACAATGATGAGTCTGAAAACTCTAGTATTTTAGACAGTCATTACAATCTGCTGACCCAAAAAAAACAAGATAAAAAAAGAAACAAAGATAGCAGTACTGAAGTTGTCTACTTTCTTTTTCGTTCATATATCACAAATTGTTGTATTAGCAATTCCATCTAAAGGAGAAGTGTGGTCAGACTGATGAGCAACATCTACAAAGTTAAACAATCTCTTTCTTGATCTCTGTGCTCAACAGGATGAATGTGATGATATTGTTTATTTTTCCTCTTTAACAAATCTTCAGACAAACCAACAATGAGCGTGTCCTAACGATTCGCATTGTGTGTATTTCCAAGGCCTGGTACACTGTATCTTACTCATCTGTGCAACAGAGCTCTGTTCTTGTCCAGAAACAACCAAACTGCAAGCAGTCAGTAAGAACCAAGGAGGGATTAGAGCTGTATTTTGTTGTTTACTTGTGATTTATTAACAAAAAATACAGAATATTGTCAACATTATTCTTTAAGGCTGTCTACTGACATACTGCGCCTTCAAGCTTGTATCCAGAAAAATACTTCGGCATCAGAAAATAGTTGATCTAACCGCATGATTTCAGAGACATGGAAAATACATGTGCTAATGAACATGTCCTCCATCATGACACTGTCTCGTTGGGATTGCCGGACATCCACAGAACCTCATATGGGATAAGAAAAAACTCTGCCCAATAAAACTATTGATGCTTTCAGAGTCCTTTAAGTGTCAGTCAGTTGCCTTCCAGCTACAGGCTCTCTATCATAAAGGTCTAATTAATGGACTACTAAGATGATCATCCTTCTGCCAGGTTCTCCCTTTTCTGCAGAGGATTAAAGCTCTGTTTATCTTATCCAGTTACTCAGTTTGGCAGGGTGGACGAAGAGTCCTGGTGATTTAAAAGTTCTTCTGTTTCACAATTATTGAGGCCACTGTGCTCCCGTTCATACTAAAAACTTTAAAAATGCTGTTATACCCTTGTCTTGACCTGTTCCTTACCAGTAAATGTGTTTTGATGTAGGTTAACGCATTGGATTTGAGTGCCAAATTAAAAAGGCTGAATACTTCTGTAAAAGAGAGATTTCAGTCAGGAATTTCACATCTTCCCATTGGCAAAAATATAAATTTACAGCTCTGTAAATATTGCAGAAGTCAACGGTTCTAAATTCTTTGAGGCAGTAAAACACCACTGTACTGTAATTTGTGAGTGCTTCGTCTAGCTTCAACTGCAGATTTGTTTCTCTAAAGCCTCATGATGGTTTATGGGAGGTGACTGATTCATTTCATCACCATAATTAATATTTCTACATAATATCGAGTTTTCTCTCTCCACAGATGCTCATGATGAATGTAAGTGTTGTGTATATGAGAGACAGAGAAAAAACACCTTCATATAAAGCAATAAAGAGCTTATTCACCAAGCTCTACACAGCGTCAAGAGACCCTAGTTATGTATTAATCAAACATTTGTATGTGTGTGTGAGTACTGTATGTTTGTTTGTACTACAGTACCTGTGGGAACATATATCCTGGAAGTTTTAACTGTTTCTGCCAAAGAATGTCATGTTTTGAAGGAAAACAGCATTATTGTACCAGTGTTTATGAAACCATTTAGTGTTTTCTGGAATTTATGGAATCGCAGAATTTTCTTAACACAGAAAAATACATAACTATTAAAATGATGTAAAACCTAGAGCTGCAACTATTTAGTAGATGATAGTAGATATTGGTTCTCTCTTTTGGACAATTTTCTCTGCAACAGCACCTGACTTCAGTGTTTGTACCGACTTTGCAAAACCTTTTTCCAACATTGTGACATGCTGCTCTGAAAACATATTATGTGATGGATCAGTCAACTGCTGAACTGAAGCAGACAGATGTAAATAACAACAGAAACAGTAAGTTTTACAATGATATTAACAAAGAAACTGATGCTAATCTGTCATGTTGTGGCTGATGTGGCTGCTGCAGACAGAAAATCCCTGCAGAGTAGTGAGGGCAGCAGAAAAGATCACTGGTGCCCCTCTCCCTGCACAAGCAGACATTTACAGAAGTCGGTGTGTCAAAAAAGCGACAAACATCATAATGGATCCCTCTCATCCATCTCACTGTCTCTTTGTGCCTCTTCCCTCTTAAGAGACTTCAGAGCATCTACACTAGGAACAGTTTCTTCCCTCAGGCCATCAGAGAAATGAATAACTGCATAAACTGCCCTCATCTTCTTGGTCAGCTCGAGGGAATGAAATGAACAAGTTAATTTTAATTTACTGCGTGACTTTTTACCATGTGTATGTTTTTATATTTATATTTTTATGAGGATTTTGTACGATGTGCGTGTGTATGAATATGATCATTGACTCCTTTACTGACGTCAGCATCAACGCAGATGTTTTGGGTTAATGCATTCATGTTATCATAGTTCAAATCATTGTCACCATTCCTGAAAAATGTTTTTTGCTGTTGCCTTATGCTCAGAATAGATTATCCATTTTCTGTCAATCAACTAATTGGCTTATGGACTGTTTCTTCACCAGTCATGAACGGGACACATCTACTTTCACAATGGCATATACAACATATAGACATTTTTATTGTGACAACAGTGGGTTTATATTTTCTCATATGATATCTTTATAATATAACATCAGTCCACAGTCTCTCCAGATATGGGGAGAGAGATTTGTCAACCACTAGGTGTTGCTACAGCAACACCACAGAATATTCACAGGCAAAATCAGAATAACCACATCCCGTCCAGTGTTACTGGCCTTTACTACGATACCGGTTTACCACTGTGAAATACAACAGTCAAGCTGTGAATGACAGCAGCAACAACACTTAAGCCATAGTACCAAGGCAAACGCACACCACAACTCTTTATCAACAAACTGGATTTTACTCAGTAAAACGTGACATAAGCTACGAGCTACTGTATGAATCAAATCAGTAGTGTTTGTAGCTAAAACAGTAAAACTGAAGCTAACAGATGATTAGAGTCATGCAGACACAAATCCTAAACACGTTTCTTCACTACAATCACTCACGCAAACATGAAAAAACGCACAGACACAAACATATTTTTCACTCATGCATCTCTGTGTGCTAAACAAGGACATGACTTTTAAATCATAAAAAACAATAACATTTCCTTTATGGTTTTAAAAAAGTAAAGTGGACGGCAGTCTTTTTAGCTCCTTTATTGGGCTCCAACTCGCTATTGGCCAAACTAAAACCGTACTAACAGTCTCCAGTCAAGATCACGTCCCCCAAAAACTACATTGTTTATTAGACTCCACGATATGACACAGTATAAATAACATACTCATAGTTTAGCTGTTTCTCAAGCCTGTGTGCAAAAGGTGGTGCTAAATCATGATCATGGGGTAATTTAAATCAAAAGGACGGATAGTTTGAAGAGCTGGCTCAGTATATCTTCATGACAATGTGACAACAGAAGCCAAGAACATCTTGACATTAATGAGAAAGTGACAATTAATGCTGATCCTGACTTAAATCTTTTAATATCTCAGGATACCAAGAAAAAACAAACAGATTATGTCATATAAATTATTCATACAGAATGCTGATTTACTTATTTAACAGAACACTGTGAAATTAAGTGTCAGTTTCCTTTAAACTGAAGAGGAAGTCTCATTTTTACCCCATTAAACCTATAATTGTTTACGATGATCAATATCTCCTTTCTCTCTTACTGCATCCAAAAATGAGGTAATGAGGAATCTAATTAGGGGCACAACAGAATTAAAGAAGAACATATCATCTCCCAAAGGGAAATAAATATAAATGGCTGAAAATAGAGCTGGAGAAATAGAAAAAGAGCCAGATGGACAGAAAGTAAGCTAAATGGACGGTTATAAGGGACGGAATCCCAGGAACAGAAGTCCCAGCATCCACAGCAGATTACAGCTGGAATTTACATCTATCTATGCCAGATTTAGAGAATAATCTCAAACAAAATAGAAAAAACATAAAGCAGCTTAACATCAGTGTGTCGTGCTAAACTGCTAATAGAGAACAGTGTGTGCTGTGCAGAGGAGATCAGATCATCAGAAGATGCTCACAGTCTGTGAGACTCGGACATTTGAGTTCTCACATGCAACTCAACCAGGTAATGTGTAGATAAGTTCAGGGTTCCAGCGCATGTCTGAAAGTGGCTGTGGCAAAGTACCAAACTGGGTGTTTGGACAAGATCAACGGTTATAGCATTAATTATTTATTAATTCACTATGCTGCGTTTATCCAAAAAAATTCTAAAGATCTACATAAATAATCAATTTGTTATAATCAATGTTTGGCATGGGACACCTAATCTGAACTGGGAAACCTCACTTTCATCACAATTCACAGTTATCTGGGGGGAACAGCGGCTTCTCACCTGGTGCACAAGACACAGGTTTCAAAATATTGGTGGATAAGGGAATTTCCAAACTTGCACATACAACATGTTGCATTAAACATTATTTAGTAATGATTCGCTGAGAGGTCTCTTCTTTTTCCAGGAACGCCCTAAGTACATTCACATAGTTACACACCTAATACAGCCACAGTCTGACCTGTGGCCACTAAGCAGTTGGAGGTTAAGGGCCTTGCTCAAAGGCACCACAGTGGTGTTGATGAGGAAGTAGACAAGTGCTGCTTTTTTACTTGTCTCACCCAGATTCACACTAATCAATAATGACTAAGACATTTGAGTCTGGACCAAAGCTGTGGCCTGGCAGATTAACACTGCCATCCCCACAGCCATGTCGTTGCTGTGGACAAAAGAGTGTGTGGATCTTTGCACAGTAACCAGGATAATATGGCTGGAAAGAGAAGATCAAAGTTTTTGGTGCTTCCAAAAACCTTAGAAAACCATCACAACCACATGTCTAATCCCAGCCCCCACCAAATGTCCTCACTTTTCAAACATGCTCCCACTCGATAAACTAAATTTAGAATAAAGTTCTAAATGTGGACCTCACACAGATAGAAGAACCTAAGTGTGCACACACACACACACACACACACACACTGTATTTAGGGATTATTGAACAATCTAAACTAGATTAGAAACTATAAATCCCATCAGAGAAACCTGATCCAAACCAATCCTCTAATCTGATCAGACTTGGCTGTTAGAATGTGAATCAGCTCTGATGAACGTGTGGTCACAGTGTGTGTGCGTGTGTGTGTGTGTGTGTGTGTGTGTGTGTGTGTGTGTGTGTGTGTGTATCCATCCCTTCAAAGGTGTGATGAATGTGGGAGTTGTGCAACTCTGGCGCCATACACGAGTGCTGTAAACACAGTCAACTGGACATCAACAGTCAGCACACATGGTGCTTCATAAACACACACACACTTGTAAACACTCCCCTCCTGCAGTCTAGTTGCTGGAAAGGTGAACACAGACAGTATTTCAGTAGATGTGAATGTGTGCACTGTGAAAGCTGCTACAGTGAATGTTAAAGACACTCAAACACTAGTGTTTCTTACTAAACCTGTGAGAACCATCAGCAACAAAGTGTAGAATCTGGTCTCTCACCCTAAACTGATTTGAAGCCTAATCATAACAATAAAAGCTAGTTTTAATTTCCAAACCCCCTGGTTTGTGTCCAGCCTAAAATGCAACAAAAAGCCACAATCTACAAGAAAAAAACTGTCCCCAGTCCACGTCTAAAATTTAAATTGGTGCTCACAAATACTGACCTACAAGTACACTACACAGTGTGTAGTTGGGGATGTTCCTTCAAATGATGTCCAGTGTTTTATTGGGAATGGGACTCTGCCAATAAACACTCACAAACCGAGGCGTCCCCATATGACCCAAGTTGTCTGTATGTCAAATAATATGTTGATTTGATAGAGTAGTTTGTTTAGTAATATCACTAAAATGCAATTAAAATCTGAAACGGGTCAAAGGTAGAGTATTTCAGTCTGCAAGTAACTGGATTTCAATGAGGTCCTTCAAAAAATTCAAACAAATGTATCTGTAACCACTTTAATAATCAATTAACCACTTAATCAAAAAAGAAAAGACATTTCATTTGCTGTTAATTTAACATTAGAGTAAACTGAAGTGAAGCGTCAGTTGTTGTATAATCACACACTGCCACTCATTAATCACACGTTTCGGTTATTTCCCTGTTCAGCCATCACTTCAGATCTTTCTTATTATTCATTTACCTTCTTCACTTCTGCGTTTGTTTCGTTTCATCCTGTCTCTCATTGCCTCCCTTCGCCTCCCAAACTTTTGTCTAGGAAGACGTGCTGGCATGTATCTCTTATGGTTTTAAAATCCCATAACTGTCAGGACATATCACAGCGCACACACACACACACACACAGGGAAGATCACAAGGCATGCGTTTCGCTGTAATGAAAGGACGTAAAAATAGATCCCTGCAATACAGCCCACATCTCTCCCTCACTCACTCGCACGCACGCACACAGCAACACATACAGTACTTTCATGTCTTAACAACATGAGCGAACACCTGGATTTCACCAGGTAAAGCAACACACACACACACAAGATTATTTTCCCAACCTAAGAAATATAAAAAGAGACAGTGGAATTTCCTCCAGATGATGGAGGTGTACATTACAGCACTGCAGACTGTTCTGATACTAAGATGCACACAGAGTGAGAAATCAGGTGAAAAGGTGGTAGAGAGGATGTATCTGGAAATCAAATGATGTAACTAATAAAATCATCATGATCATAAAAGCAGGAAGATGGAAAAACAAGAGAAAGAATTTGTTACCTCTAATTTGGCAAGCAGCAGTGTGTTTCAACACACATTTTACAAGCTAATATCTCAGGGGAGCTCTTTCCATGTGGCACAACAGTCAGTTGAATCACAAACTTAAGAACAGACTCAAATTTCAAATGTTTGTACCTAAAGATGCCTTATTCTGTACTTTTAGATTGATATGAAACGTGATAAACGACTAAATGAACGTTACGATTTAGAGGAGAAAGCCGCAACAATAACATGTTGACCTTTCACAGTGAAAATGAAGAAATGTCGACGTTCAACGCCCCCTTAACAAATGAGACTATTCAAAATGCTCCTGCTTCTGGAAAAATTGACATATACTCAAACATGAGAATGACGACATCTTCGTATTACACTCGTTTCATTCTTTCCTTCGGCATATATATCATTAATAAAACACATTTAATTGAGCAAATATTATTAATTGTGCAGTAAGTTATCTTCCAGAAGCCTGTTTTAAAGTAATTTGGGTAGAACAATTAAATTGTCTCGATATACTGGCTGAAAGTTAGAAAATTGTTTAAATGCTGTGGGTACGTTGGATATAACGTTACTCACAAACCCAAACAAAAGCTGTAAACCTTCAGAGACAGGACGGAGTCACGTTTTACCTTGCATACTGGCATTTAAACGGACACCTTAAATTCAATGGTTTTGAAGTTAAGTTCGGCCTACGTTACCATTTCTCCACACAAGAGACAATAGCAGGCGACGGTGTTGATGCGACTGCCACAACAACAGGCGAGCAGCTGCGGACACTCAGTAGCATCTTCTCTCCAGCTACCATGAGGTTTCCCTCGGGGATAAACGCTCATTTTCCAGTGGTTGGAGGAAATACACGTGTAAAAATCGAATTACACTCACACCACCCTGTTCTTCGCAGATAATAAAGCAGATATGAGTGCGACCTACCGCCTGCAGCTTGTGCCGAATGGACGCCTTTCGGAGCGGCAGCGGCGGGTCGTCCTTCTTCTGCAGACCCCTCCGCGGGTGCTCCCTGCCGGCTTTGTTGAGTCCCCCGGATCGGTCCTCTCTCTTCTCCCGGCTTCTGGTTTCTCCGTCCCCGCCGGCAGAGTCCAGGCTGCTGAAGTTCCACACGATGAGAGTCTGGACCAGCAGGACGGCCAGAGCCGCGACCAGCAGGGCAGACCTGGAGCGCCGGGCCAGCTTACGGGCACACGGGTTACCGTTCATCTTTCTCCTCCTCCTCCCTCCGACTCAAGCTGAAAGCCCCATCCGCTAAACGCCGACAGCGGGGTGTGAATGCTCCCCTACGCGGCCCGAGAGCAGCTTCTGGCAGGCAGAGAGGAGGAGGAGGAGGAGGAGGAGGAGGAGGAGGAGGGAATTTGGCAAAGGCTTGAAATGAGGAAAGAGGTTTACAGAGAGCACAGAGAACACAGATGCCCTCATGTGGCCATTAACGAGTCAACAGTTTAGAGAAAGCATTTATTTTGTCATTTAGGGCAAATGACGGTGCTGCAAGAGGAGAAACATCCTGACAGGGCCGGACCCAAGTTTTCTAGAGGCAAGGGCACCTTTTACTGACCCCGTAAAAACATGCAAGTAATACTACTACTACTACAAATACACATACTAACACCAGTATTACTGATAAAAATTATTTACTGTGCAATTTGGCAGCAACCTTCTTTACATTAGGCCTGGAGTCGTCTATTTAAATACGGATTTAAAACACTAAACAACACTAACAATACAGTCAATAAAACTACAACACTAAATATTTCCAGTGTGTAAAAGTTTCACACAGAGTGGCATGTAAGCTGGCTCCAAATTCATTCTACAGCAAAACAATGACCCCAGAAATAGAGCTAGTGTCAGAAACAACAATCTTCAGAGACAGGAAGAAAAGGAAGTCCTGCAACTGGTGTTTTGGTGCTGTTTCAAAGGCAAACAGTGGGCTGCAAGTACCGATTTGATTTAGTTTTTCCTGTTTACTGATAAGTATAAACTAGTCATGGTATTATTTTTTCTTTTAGCCCCTAAAAAACACTGGCACTGGAGTTCTAATATTTTGTCCCAACCAATGAGAGCATTTGGGGGTGGGGCTAATACTGCTGCAGTTCTTTCAGCAACAGAACCGATGCCAGCAAATCACCCAAACAACGGACACGGACACAAACCCTTCAAGGAATCATGACGTTCATCTGTTTCTTTTAAGGACAGCAGTCAAACTAACAACTGTGTTTAAAAAACACTTTTCATGTGCTGCAGGTCAGAGGAGAATAGTGAACGTTAAGTGACCATGTAGAGACAGAAATGACAAAAGATAAAAACATGAGGCTGTTTAGTTAGTCTAATAAAAGAACAAAGTACAGACCTGTTCTGTAGGGAAGGTAACTTTAAATGACTTCTGCTGTTATCTGGTGCTTTATCTGTGCTCTGAAAACAACAACTAGTTTTTCTGTAACAAACTAGATACATGTTAATGCACTGACAATGATTATTACATTAACATTTAAGTTGAGATTTACAAGAAATATTGAACTGCTATTATGCAAACTGCTGTATTTCTTTAAAGTGTAAACCAAGTGTTATTGCACTTCTGTTCACATAGCAGTACATTTAAAATAAACGTGCACAATAAACTACTTTTGAATTATTATTTAATTTTGCCCGTAACAGTGTAATTAATCGTCATTAATCACAGAAAGGTCATGCAATTAATCGCGATCACAATTTTTAATCGCTGCCCAGCACTAGTGAAAACGAGTCCAGTTGCAACTGAAGAGCACTTTTTGTGATGACCACTCTTCATGAAATGTACTCTACTTTGACTCCACCACCCAGTTTTTGGAGGATTTTGTGGCTGTTGTAAGAGTGCAGTTGTTTTTTTGTCTGCTCTATCAGTTAGTCACTTAGCAGTCTTGAAGGAATTGTTCCAACTGATGCAATGAAATGGAACAATGAGTCATTATGATAAATAATACTTCCACCTTTAGTACACACAGGCACACAGACATTCACCATATATAACCACACAAACAAAGCTTTCTTTATGTGACCTAAGGAAATTATTACTGTTCCATACGTTAGTTGTCTCCAGTCATGCAGTAAACACACACACACACACACACACACACAAACACACACACACACACACACACACACACACACACACACACACACAGTATGCTCCAGTAGTTATATGAATCTTCCTCTGCTCTATCGCTGCTCGCCCTCTAACATACTTTCCACCAAATTAGTCTGATTTCATGCATATTGCAGAGAAGTGCCAGTAATCTAATTGAATGAACATCTAAAAATACAGATGATTTATTGCTCTTTGACTCCTTCCCCCTCTTTTTCTTTCTCCAGCTTCTTCTCATTCTGGATGACCATTGCAAAAGTCTTGGATCTGAATCTAAACAGCTTCAAATTTTGCCTCTTCTCCTGTTGGATGAATGATATCTTCAGGTTTTGTCTTTTATGTGAATGTATAATTTATTCTCTTTCCAGATCTTCATGATGAAATTAAATTAGTTGTTGGGTTTCCCCCTTTATTTAAATCAGCCAGTCCTAGTTGAACCAGGCCACTCTTTAACTCATGCTGGAGGATTTTAAAATATTTCCTTAGTCTTTGTTGAGTCTAATGTGTAACTGTTTTAAACCACCACTGGAAACAGCTCATGTTGGTGTCAGTATCACTGTTTCAAATAGGATTATAAGTTTAAAGTCCTCCAGGACATCTGTAAGACAATATGAACCTTTTATTAGATTTACAGAAGTTCATATGCAACGTGAGTCAAAAAGACATATTTTGTAAGACACACTTTTCAAGTTAAGTGTAATTTCTGTCCACCTATGAATAGAAATGAATTGCAGTTTTGCAATGTTTTTAAATATAATTTTAATTTTGTATGTGTGTTTTCCTTTGTTGAGATTTGGGAACTGTGTGGTCTCTGGTGCTTGGTGAGGAGTTTTTGAAGTGCACCACATCCAGCAGACACCTTCCAGGTTCATCACGGCTCCACCTCATAAATACATTCTGCTTACCCGTTGACCATATATGGTGTCATTGTGTCACTGACCAGACACACCTGTGGCTTCTTGCCAAAAGTGACATCATAGATCAATGCACTCATGCACACTGGCTTATGTGTATGTGTCTCTATATGATTGATTGTATTTTTTTTTTGTCTAACACCCGTTTTATTTAAATGTTCTTTGCTATGTACTTTTAACTGACCCTGACGAAGACTAGTTGTTTGATAAGGGACAAGTGATTTGATCTTTTGAGTTAGTTTTCTCTCATCCGTGCACCATGGCTGGATAAAGTTGTAGTAGGAATTTTTAATTGCACTAAAAGGCTAACATTTGCAGATTGGAACAAAGTGTCTCAAGAAATACCAGATTAATTCCTGTTAAATGTTAGCTTGCTAACACACTGAACTGATAATATGGGAAAAAGGTCTGTAAAAGAAATCATTATGTCCTATGTCTGCTGAACATCATCACTGACTTTGTAGGCATATCCACATTCAGCTCAAAGCCAGCTTCCCTGAACAGATAAAGAATAATAAAATGAACAGATACATAAGCCTGACTGTAGACTCTATATACACACTATATGTGAATATATTGGATCTTAAATTCACATTCATTGAGTGAAGTGGAAACTTAATACTTTAACTACTGGTGACTTCCCAAACTGTTTTAATTTTATGCTAAATGAATTGTTTCACCTGAACTTTAAATAATTACACAATTATTTATCATAATGTATGACACAATATAACTAATGGAACGTTTTCTGAGTAAAATCACTGTCTCAATGTAGCTTTTCACTGAGCTTAAACCACAGTTTAGAAAAGTTATTATGCCAGCCTCGCTAAAATGTAAATCACCATTTATCACTCAGGATTTAAAGGCACATGTTCCATCAAACTGATTAATTTAAACCAAACCTTATGTCCTCCTCTCTTCAGGTTTGTCCCCATTGTCAGACTGTGAGTGAGATTTATCTTATCAAAGCACAGCTGTAGAAGGAGACTGTAGGTTGTTTGACATATACAACAGTACTACTACTACTTTTATGTCAACCATATTCTTATCTTCTTACATTCACTATCCACTGCTGAATGCCAGACATTTTCTCTCTACCACTTTATATGCTCATCAAAATAAGTGGAGTGATTTCTCTTTCAGAGGTATGATCAGACAGCATGTCATAGAAACAAGCTTGGTTAAACTGGCTTAAAGTTGTGGTTTGGAAGAACATGACAGCACTCACTCACCCCAACTGGTCGAGGCAGATGGTCGCCCGTCCTGAACCTGATTTTTCTGAAGGTTTTCTCCATTAAAGGGAGTTTTTCTTCTCCACTGTTGCCTAGTGCTGCTCAAGTAAGACTGTTGGGTTTTCTTGATATTTCTATACATACTTATAGTCTGTAAGGTCTTAAACCTGTGAAGTGCCTTGACATGGCTTGTTTTGTGATTTGACGCTATATAAATAGAATTTACTATTATATTTAATTGAAACTATTGTTGTGCATCATACATTACTCTTCATTTGCATGTGAAACAATTAACTTAAGGCACAGGATTGGGTCAACTCGACTCGAAAAAGGGGTAGAAAAAACAGTTTCTTTGGTAGCAGTATAAAGCAGTATGTATAATACTGCAATATAAAACAGACAAAAAGTCTTTGTAATTCAGCAACCACAACAGATTTTCATCCTCTTCCATTTTATTGACAGATACTTTAGAACATGACATTGTGCTGTCAGTGTAGACAGTAACTCACATTTACCAGAAACAAAATGTGATGTTTGTAAGATTCTATCCAAATATATAAAAATACATTTGAATACAAAATCATTTGGGAACAGCTGTCAGAGCTCATCTGTAGCCCTGTGCACTACATCCAAACTGTGCTGGAACAATGATTGGTTTGATGAAGCCCATGATCTCGATTCGACTGGGATCCCAGACACAATCCTCCTCCAGACCGCTCTTCACCATTCCACAGTAGGGTGGCACCCAGGCGGTGTCATACACCTCATCGTACCTGGAGTCATGCCAGGTCTTCTGACGTGGGTGATTTTGATAATTAATGGCGATCACTTTCCCCACATTAACCTTAACCCTAATGACCACCCTGTCAGATTCTGGGTGACCAATGGGGTAGCGACTAGCTTTCTGTAGGTCTCTGCTGAGGTAGACACCACGACCCAGCATCCCATCTGCAGACTGGCGGAAACCTGAAGCCTGGATGATCTGAGCATTCCTCCTGGTGGTTCCGTGGTACATGACATACGTCCTATTATTAGCTGGTACAGACTGGCCCAGTCGAACTACACCCGGGGGCAGATAGAAGTCATCCTCAGCCCACTGAAAACTCATGTTTGTGTCAGGATCACTGTAGGTCAGAAATCCTTGATTTAAAGACTTGTTCACACTTGATAATAAAGACTAACCAGAGCAGAGGCAAACTGTACACTGAGGATGATACAGTGAGGTGTCCAGATGTCCAGTTAGACTAATGAATCAGAGAATTTGAAGGCCCTTATCATACTCCAGGACAGCATGAATTTACAAAATACATCTTTGTGTGTATGTGGGATACTGTACGTATATGTTAATGTAACTACACTTGCTGTACAGATAGTTCATAGTTCATAGTACTGAAATTTTAGATTACATACAAACACTTTCATGGGGATCTGCTGTTCCTCTTGCGTAACTATTGTGTCAACATTTTTGTGTAACTTTTGTGTCAAATGTTAAGAAACATTTGAAAACTCACTTGTTTAGAAAGTATTTCAAATGATTCTCTCTCACTCACACATACACACACTGACATACACACACACAAAAAACAACAACAACAACAACAAAAGACCTTAATCTAGCGCTTAACAACACCTTAGCATGTTTTTTTTTTCTTGACAAGTTGTATCATATCAGGGCTCTTAGTTAGAATTAACTCATAGTTTGTATGAATTGTAATTGCTTGTGTCTCCTTGTAAGTCGCTTTGGATAAAAGCGTTTGCCAAGTGAACTAAAGTAAAGTAAAGTAAAATCAACAGTTTGTTACTACTGGACAGATTGCCATAAAACGTGGTACACATAGAATCATGATTCCTTGATGACAAATCTTAGTGAATTTGATAATCCCTTTCCGTTTCATTTTTTATTCAGGTCTAAATTTTACCTTGTTAACTATTCTAACATCTACTCGATGGATTAGCACTAAATTGGTTACAGATATTCATGCTGCCCAAAACCTACGACTACGGTAATCCTCTGTCTTTCCTATAGTGGCACCAGAAGGCGCACATTTGCAGTTTTGAACAAAATGTCTCATTAAACACTGTATTTAAATGTTAGCATGCTATCACACTAACTTGATGATATCTAACCGTCACGGCTGATTTTCATTATTTTTATTATTATTAATAGTGTATGGCACAAGTGCGTGAGATTGAACCACAGATCAGGAGAGTAATATTTAAGGTTTGCAAACATCAGTATAGTGTAAATCTGCTTTTCACAGTCAGGAAGTTCACAGTTGAATCAGCCGCATCAACATGTTCCACTAATTCAGGCTGATCAATTTCAACCAAACTTCTTCTCCTCATACACAGTGTATTAATAAATCACTGAAAAGATAGCATTTGTAGAAAAAAAGTAAGTGTGTTCACGTACCTCTCTTCAGGTTCTTCCAAGATGTCAGATTGTGACTTCACTTTGCCTTATAGAAGCACAGCTGCAGGAGGAAACTATAAACGTTCATCCATCGTCTCTCACTTTTAGTTTCACTTCATGTAATAGTTTAAGACTTCCGTTTACTTTCAGAAAAAATGAATTTGGGTGTGGTCAAAGCTGCACTGATGTAATTGTAAGTGATTTTTGGTACAGCATTAGACCTGTGGGACTTTCCAGGCTTCCTGTGTTATTGCACAGATGTATGTTGTTTGTACAGGAAGAAAATAATTACTTAAAAACATCTTAATGAGGTTTACCAACTGGTAATGACCTTCAGAACTAGTCTCTTTGAAGTCATTAGAACATTTGTGGTCATTTTGTTTCTAATTGTAGTTGTTTTGTACATCTTTCTGAATCCTTTGTTAATCTGTGTTATTGTAATGCTGTTTCATTTCAAAACAAGTTTTTTTAAATACACCCAGATTCAGCACAAGTTACAACAACAGCAACTGAATATTGAAAACTGGCAGGCAACCAGTGTTAAAGAAAGCAATATGGCTGCATTTTAGCAATATGTGTTAACTGACCAAAAACAGATTGGGTGCCAGTGTTCAGTCCTGTGTCATAGATGACAATGAGGTTTCTGGACTGTTGACTTGGAGTTTGTCCTAGAAAATTTTAATTTATGTCAGTTCCTCTTTTTGACTTAAGAACTTTGTCACATAAAGCTTAATGTATTTAGTATAGAAGAAAAACAAAACAAACTCATGTGTCCTAAAGACATCATCAAGGAGTAACACGTGTAGAATGAAGAGCAGTGTCCCTAAAATCAGGTTATTTTAGAGGTTTTAGAGAAATCACCTTTAGTCGTCATAAAGAACACTTCCAGACAATCCAACAGTAAAAAACAGTGCTTAGGTCAAGTAACTACTTGACATTTTGCCACCAATAAAAAAAGAGGCAGAAACTGCATCCAGAGCACAAGGTGAAGATTTCAGTTTTGCTTTTACCATTAACTGTATGAATTAAGGTCATTTTATGTTCTGTGTTCTCTTTAATGTTGGCCACCCTACAGTATGACCCATCTTTGACAGGTTTGGCACTTTAAATCTTAAATCACTTTAAATCCTGACGCGTCACATTGGGAGGATGGTGTCGCTGAAGAGGAGCACTATCAGCACAGCTGGGCTTTGATTTAATCAGACATTCAAACCAACTAAATTAAGCTTATAAAATTAAACTCAGTTATTTTGCCCATTAATGTTGAGTTGATCTCAAATGAGGGTGTTTAAAACAATTGTTGATTTTTTTTTTTAAATGCAGGTGAACGAGCTGCTCTACGTATCCACACCTCCCTCCACTGAAAACGTCTGACTAACACTTTAGCTAAAGAAGTGTCAAGTCAGGACTATCTGCTCCATGTTGAGCCTCTGTTCAGAACAACACCCCCACAGAAATATTAAAGTCCACAAATGACCAGCAGAGGTCGTTAGGGTGCAGTTTACTGGAGCAGTGAGAAAACACAGCCACAGCTGATGAACATGATACAGAGAGAAACAGAGCTGAAAAATGAGTCATAAACATTAACGTGATAAACTTCACATGTTGAGTCATTCAGTAAACTCAGCTCTTATGGAGCCCACTAAACTGAATGGACAGAAAACATTTACCATGATGCTCTGATGACACAGAAAGAAGAATGTCAGCTGAAGATGGATGATTTAATCTCTTGTACAACATGAAAGTGAACATAAACTAACAACAAAGCAGAGCTCTTACTTCACTTGTTTTTTTCACATATGAGCAGAAAAACAGGATCACGGTGGGAAAAAAAAAAAATTTTTATTTCATCATACCACAATAACTATTTGTTATACAAGATGTTTGTGTTTTCTAACTTTACAACTTTTCAGGTCTTTTTGATGAGGGATTTTTCACCATTTACCTTCCCACTGGTTCTTGTTCCTCTACTCATTGCTGTTGCTTCCTTGTTTGCAGCACCTGTCCTTCACTGTCTCTCTGCCTGCAAGCCTGGTCTTCATCATTTGTTTTATTAAAGTTACCTCACTACACCTGCCTGCTTGTGCGTCTGCACTTTGTTCCTTCCTGCTGTGACACTTTTCGACCAGCCTGTGAAGCTAATGTCAGGTGAACTTACATAAGTAGCTAAGGCTAAAACAAATCTGGCTTTGTGTACCCTCTGTCTGAATCAAGGCTATAAAAATAATAACTGTTATCAGGACCAGCCCTTGTGTCTGTGAGGTCAGGACCTTAATGTGCAAATATTGAGAACAACATTCAACACATGTTGATATATATATAAATGTTCTATAATAGTTTATTGAAATGGTTGTTTTACATATCAAAGTACATTTATTTCTTTTAAAACACATTTAAAATACAATGAGAAAAGCAGTTTTAAAAATTCAAATTAAAAGTGAGTAGTAAGCGAGTATACAAATGTTACGTGTTTAGACCACTTGTTTTAGTCCACAATACTACACATATTACTAAAGAACTTTAGCCTCTAGACAAAATCAGAAGAATCGGAGTTTGTTTGTTGGTTTCCGTGTCGAGCTGCTGCAGGACTTTCTCACAGTGTCTGAGGTGATGAAGGAGACAAATCACTGATCACACACAGGTCAAACATTTTATCTTTCACTTCCTGCGTCTCTCTGACGAGCTGACGCACGAAGCCATGGAAACAGAACGTGACGTGAACCTGGTGGTCTATAAGAGCCGCAGCTCTGAAGCCGAACTCGCATTTGCACTTGGACTCGAGTTGATGCAAGAAGTTTCTGCCGGAAGCTGAACTCTCACAGAAAGTGATCACCTGGAAAACTTGTGTGATAAACAACAATCTACTGACGTTAAAGCAGGAGCACAGAGCAGCAAACTGTAAACGTGAGCTGCTGTTAGAAAATGGACTTCAACGGGCCCCGCAGCTGGGAGCACCTGCTGGCCGCAGTCAGAGGTAACCGCCTCTATCCGGCAGCTACATGCTAATGTCACACCTAGCTTCTAATAAAAGGTGTCTTTACACGCTTTAAGTCAAGAAATATGAATAAATTCATGAAAATAGTGGAGTTTAAAGAAAGACATTTAATGGAACGTTGTGGGAAAAAGTCATTTTCATGGACTCGAGGTTTTCTCGGTGTAATTTAAGTATGAAATGATAAAAATGGACGGATTGTCGCGGGACAGGTGAAGAATGTGTTAACAAAGGTGTAGTGATTTAAAAAC